>JBBPUI010000899.1:0-14086 GCA_038094615.1 Heimioporus aff. retisporus | reverse complement strand
GGTGAGGGAGTTCAGGAGGCAGGTTCCAGCCCACATTGGCTTCAACAGAGGAGGAGCAACTAGGGGAGATGTTGGTCATTGCAACATGATGATGGTGAAGAAGAAGATGGAGGGAAAATGGAGGGATGGAGGTTCTTATAGTCCGAGAGGAGTTCCTTGGCATGTTTGAACTCTGATTCTGGAAGCCAAGAGTCTTCTTTGGCCGAGTATCCTTTCCATTGGACCAAGAAGCGTCAGTTGTTTGGAGTTCCTTTGTGTCAGATCACCTTTTCCATCTCATATTCTTCTTCTTCATTGATGAGGTCAGGTGGGGGAGAAGGGAAGTTTGGGCTGTGTATGTTGTTTTTGCAATAGGGCAATAAGAGGGAGGTGTGGAATGTGTTGTGGATTTTCCAGGTATGGGGAAGGCAGAGTTTGTAAACAAGTGGAGAAGGCACCTGGACAATGGTAAAGGGGCCTTCTCGCTTGGGAGCGAACTTCAGGTGGGAGATAAGGCATTTCAGGTTATGAGCTTCTAGCCAAACCTTATCACCTTTATGAAAAGGAGTGAATTTGCTGTGAGAGTGAGCTTTCATGACTTGTCTAGTGAGTTCATGAGCAGCCAGAGCTTCATCTCAAGTGGCAGAGAGGGCTTTCAGTCTTTCTTCGACTGCAGGGAGGTTGAACTTGATGATGACAGTGGGGAGGGGGTGAGGTTCAAAACCATAAGTGAGGAAAAAGGGAGATTTGCCAGTGACAGAGTGAGGGCAGTGGTTATGGGCAAACTCAGCATGAGAGATCATCTGGGACCATGTGGAAGGGGAGTTACCACAGAAGATGCAAAGATAGGTCTTGACTTCCTGGTTGACGCATTTGGTTTCTCCATCAGATTGGGGATGATATGCAGTGAAGAGGGAGAGATCATATCTGAGGAGTTGTCCAAGTTCTTTGGCAAAGGCAGAGGCAAACTGGGGACCATGATACAAGATGATTTTGTCATATAGGCCAAACTGGGTGTAAACCTTGTGGAAAAAGAGGGAGGCAATTCCTTTGGCAGAGACGGATTTCTTTGTAGGGCAGAGAATCACCCCCTTAGTAAGCCCATGGTTGACCACAACCAAAAGACTATCAAAACCATTGGAGAGGGGAAGATCTGTGATCAAATTGCGAGAAACCTGCTGGAAAGGGTGGGAGCAGGAGGAGGAGATGGGGTAAAGAGGAGGGACAGTGGGATGGGTATTTGCTTGGCTGACTGGCAGGAGGCACAACCTTTGATATATTTTTGTACAAACTGAGTGAGGCCAGGCCACCAGAATTCAGAAGCAATGAGCTAATGGGTTTTCAGATAACCAGGGTGGCCAGCAGCAAAGTGATCATGGTGCCATTCAACGATGGATTTGTGGAGGTCTGGGGGAACATAGGCATGGCCTTGGTAGGTGAGGACACCAGCATCATATTGCCAGTCAGAGAGTTGGGAGCGGAAGCAATCAGGGACATCACCAGTGGTGGCATGGAGTGCATCAAGCACCAGGGGGTCAGAGGCAGAGGAGGATGTCAGCTTCCCCTGGAGAGTGATGTGAATAACATTGACAAAGAGAGAGTCTGGAAGGAGGGTGACATTGTCATTGTCATCATCCATGGCAGGAAGAAGGTTGGGGCGGTGAGATAGGACATCAGGGGTGGCGAGGGAGGTCCCAGGGACATGGGTGAGATGTAGGTCAAAGTCTGAGATGTCAAGTAACCATTGTGCTTGTCGATGATTAAGCTTCTGGGGTTGGCGGAAGTACATCAGGTTCTTGTGATCAGTAAAGACCTGAACCTGGAAGGGGGAACCTTGGAGGTAATGTTGCCATGCTTTGAGACCATGGATGACAGCAAGGAGTTCTCAGTCATAGATGTCATAGTTTCGTTCTGTGGGCAAGAAGGATTGCAACAAGTAGGAGCAGGGATGCCAATCTCCATTGGCATCAGTCTGGAGGAGGATGCCACCAGAAGCATATTTGGAGGTGTTGGTGGTGATAGCGAAGGGTTGGGCAGGGTTAGGGAGGTGGAGGATAGGTTGGGAGAGGAAGAGCTTCTTCAGCTCATTGAAGGAATCCTGGCAAGAGGGGGACCAACTCCAAGGGTGGTTCTTCTTGGTGAGGTCAAGGAGGGGGCAGGTGACGATGGAGTAATTTAGGATAAAGCATTGGTAGAAGTTGGTGAAGCCAAGGAAGGAATGAATGTCCTTGACCTTGGAAGGTGTGGGCCATTCTCAAATACCATTGAGTTTGACCAGGTCCATAGTGAGTTCATCTGGGTGAACGATCATACCCAGGTATTCAACTTCAGAGGCTGCAAATTTGCATTTCTCGAGTTTAAGATGAAGGTCGAGTTCCTTCATTCATTGTAGGACATGTTTAGTGCATTCCTCATGGGTCTTGGAGTCAAGGGAGAAGATGAGGAGGTCGTCCATATAGATGATGAGCCACCCTTCAGTGATCATGTCCCTAAAGGAGTCGTTCATGAAGTGCTGGAATGTGGCAGGGGAATTGCAAAGCCCAAAGAACATGACAGTGGGTTCAAAGAGACCTTTGTGGGTGATGAAGGCTGCTTTCCATTGGTGTCTGTCTTTGATTTGAACATTGTTATAACCCCATCGAACATTGAACTTAGTGAAAACTTTAGCTCCCTTGAGTTTATTGATGTGGTCAGAGATGAAAGGAAGGGGGTAGGCATCTCAAACTGTATGTTTGTTGACGTATCGGTAGTCCTGACAGGAACGAAGGCCCCCATCCTTCTTTTTAATAAAGAAGAAAGGAGCAGCTTGAAGGGAATTCAAAGGACAGATTTTTCCAGCTGTGAGGTTTTCATTGAGGAAGGCTTCAGTGGTAGCCTTTTCATCAGGGGAGAGAGGGTAGAGTTTGCCAATCTTAGGGGAGAAGGATTTGTTGAGGTTGATCTCATGATTGTAGGGTCAGCTGGGAGGGACATGATCAGTTGCTTCCTTTGAGAAGATGGAGGCAAAGTTGGCATATTCTTGTGGGAGGAAATGTTTAGGTTTTGCTTTCTCAGCAGCCATAGCAAGTTCTGTAGTGGTGGTGAGTTTGGCAATGGTGGCATTTGGAATAAAGCAAGAACCACATTGGATGATCCATTGGATGACTTGGACATCATGGTTGCGAAGGTGTTGTTGTTGGGTCTCCTTTTGCATGTAATCGAAGAGTTGTCTGTCCCAGATGATGTTGACATTGACATGTCGAGGAGGTCAAGGAGTAGAGGTTGTGGGAGTAGGAGGGGGAGGTCGGGTGTGCTTCTGACAGAGGCAGTTGGATTGATCAGACTCTATGGGGATGGACAGCTCATGAGAGGTCCAGTTGATAGTGGGGTTGACTTCCTTAAGTCAAGGAAGTCCAAGGATCACATTCTCTTTTCCACAATTGAGGATATAGAAAGTGACTTGGTGAGTCACAGATCTGATGTGGATGAAGAGGGAGGTGGTGAAGTGGATTTGACCATTCTTGTTGGCGGATTGGTCAACATTGTTAACAGTGATGGGGGTGGTAAGTTTGGTCTTTGGGAGCTTGTGTTTTCTCCCAATCAATGCATGAGATTTGTGCTCCTGAATCAATCAGAGCATGAGTACCAATGGCTTTCAAGTGCAAGGGTTCAACAATGTGAACAGGAATTTGCATGACTGTTTGGTTATCGACGATACAAGTACAGATGGACAAGAAAAGGAGGGTCGTTGCATTGGGGTATGCCCTCCATCTAAAAATCCTTGCCTGGAATGGCAAAGGAGATCCAAGCCATGGTTTCTTCATCGTTATTGTCCTCAACTTCTCTTAGTTGGGGAACTTCTTCAACCTTCCTAACCTTCTTCTCTGAAGTCTTCTTCGGCCTAGGGTTGTTGGATGGAAAGGTGGGACATTTGTCAGAAAGATGACCAGTCTTTTGACAATGAAAGCAACATCCTTCAGCAATGCATCGGCAATGTTCTTTGGGGGTGAGTTTGCCAATCTTAATGGCATCAACATCCATGGCATTGGGGTCTTTTGAGGGGGGAGAGGATGAGGTGAATGAATGATAAGTGGAGGAACCAGACTTGTTCCTTTTGGCAATATCTTCAACTTTTCCCCATTGGATGAGGAAATGAACGGCCTTAGAATACCATTCGGTAATTTTGGTGGGGATGGTATCTATGGACATGATGCAACGCATAAGGTAGATAGGGAGGGCTGTGGAGAAATATCCAATGAGGATGTTCTTGTCCATGATCTCACTAATCTGGACCTTGTTGTGAAACTCCAAGATAAACGAAGTGAGTTCTGGGATGCTGGCATTGCTGGACATTTGTTAGGTAGAGAGCCAGGTAATGGCTAGGGCTCGGGTGTCATGATGTTTGAAGGTGATTCTAAATGAAGAGAGAAAATGAGAGAACTTTCCAAAGCCAACTGGTTTCCCACTAGCATCAGGGGCAAGGGTGGCTTTATGAAAAGAGGAGGCCCAGGTGAGGGCTGCTCCAGATTTCATGTAAGAGAGAGCAAAAGCGATCTGCTTTCCCTTAGCGTTGTATACTTCTTCATTGATGAGGAGATAGGTCTGGATGGAGTCCAACCAGATGGTTGCCTTAGTGTAATTGCCATCAAAGGCATCAGGGGAGCCAATGCAAAGTTTGACTGGTTTTGAGAGAGTGGTCATGGAGGAGGGTGGTATGAAAGGTGAAAGGGGTTGGGTAGAGGTGAAAGTGTGGACAAGAGGAGGGGCAGGGACAGGGTGAGGCGCTTGGAAGGGAAATAGAGGGGGGTGAGAAGTGATTGGGGTGGGGGAGGGTGGCATGGGATTTCTGGGGATATGAAGTGCTGAGGAAAGTTGGTGGGCAAGGTCAATGTCTTCCTGTTGCTCAGCAGTGGTGGGAAGGGTGGTATCTGGGTCTAGGTGGGATTGTTCAGAGGGGGAGGACAAAGAGGACAAAGTTTTTGAGGGGAGTTCTATTGTAGTGAGCCTATGCATACTGCACAGAGCTCGTTCTTGGTGGGAGGGGGTCCTGGGAGGAATGGTGAAGGATCTACAACAATGATAGTCCTAAAATGTAGAGCTTAGTCCTTTTGTTATGCTTGGTCCAGGTAGGAATGAGTGTAGGCTCAAAGAACTAGAATGTAGGGTCAAGGGTTCAAGGTGACAACGAAGGACTTGCCACTTAGGGTCAAGGGTTCTGCCTGCTAGGATGTATAGCAGGTGGTTCAAAAGTAAGTCTGCCTACCGAAAGGGTAGCAGCCAGTTACATATGATGAGGAGAGTGAAGGGACAAGGTAGAATTGAGCAGGACTAAGCTAGAGTACAAGGGATGAAGTATATAGGCTTATATACTGTGCAATGGAAAGCCACAGAAGGTTATGGAACAACTATGACTAAGCAAAGAAAGTTTGAAAAGAAAAGGAAGTAAAGATAACAGAGATAAGGGTATGCGATGAACATGTCGTGGGTTCTAGAGCACTCTATCAAAGTAGAAGCATTGGGTTAAGCTGATGATGACAAACACAAACAACAAAGAGAAAAGAATAGGGGTGAATCATAACACAATCCATCCCCAAATTGACAATGATTGGAGGATAGATTGCATTGTCATGGACCACATAAGATAGTTGACATGTCCATGGAGGGTTTGAATTTGGGTGAACAAGGTGTTGTCAAACTTGAAGTCTTCAGACACCTTGAGAGCACACATTATCATATCATATGGTTAAAGAAGAGTAAGATTTGCAAGGTATAAGTTCAATTTATGTTCATGAAGATAGGACATAAAAGAACTGGGGGAAAGGCTGCTAGTTGCCACAACTGCACACCCTACATTGTTGCAGCTCAATGATTGAATATTTTGAGCTGCAATAACATCCTTTTCAAGCATTGCAAGTGCTGCATCTACACTTTGTACATCATTGTGGCTGAATGCATCCCCAAGAGTGACTGTGCCAAGAGTCAGAGTGTTTGGGGGAGCCTGCCAAGGTCCTGCCAAGACCCTGTGAGTTACCACAACTATACCAGGCATGTCATTGTGACAAAGCATTTCTTTGAGAGAGCTTCTTTTTTAAGCTTCTTTAAGCTTCCTGTCCCAGTATAGTCTTCATTGTAGCTTGGCAAATGGATCATTAGAGTTGTTCTGTGGAGTCCATCAAGCTGGCATAAGAAGGCTGGCTCAGTTTGAAAAGGATTCAAACCATAGAAACTCAAAGAAGTGAGGATTGGAAATGATAGGATGAAGTAATTTGTCTCCAATCTGAACTCTCTTTTGGTGTGAGAGAAATAGGGAATTGGGAATTCCTTTGTGAATATAGGACCTAGATCCACATGCATGTTCAGAAACAATAGATATTTGTCCATCATTTGTGTTACACTTGGCCTGGGTGAGGACAAGCAAAGACTTGGTAAGGATCACCTACACAAGTTGGAAAGGCTAAGGGATGATGGTTCAGCCTAGAGTTAATCTAGCCAAGAGGGTTTGATGAGGTATGACATGAGTCAAGGACAAGCCAAGGAGTCCTGGGGTCACAGCCAGGGGTGAAGGTTCAAAGGTTCAGGGTCAGGTAGCTAGACTACTGGAGATTAAGGGTCTCATATGAGAGACCGTCAAGGGCTTCCTCTTTATTTAGGATCGAAGGGTGAAGGACAAAGGAGTAAGGGGCATGATTCCTTTAGGGTGAAATGCTGAGGTGGGACCAGTGAAGGCGAAAACCCAAGTAGGAATTGCTTAGAGATAAAGTACATGGCAGCTGGGTATATATACTACTGAGGTGGCTGGGAGGCATTGTCTAAGGGAGTCATCCTGAGTAGTGGTAGGATAGCCATAAGGCTATGGAGTCTAAGTATAGTGCACAGCGAACTGTGATCAGTGGAGCTGTCCGTGATGAAGGGAAAAGTAAATATAAATAGTGCAGGGCTGCACAAAGGGAAACGCATAGGAATATCTAAAAAAAGAATGATCGGGTGTGGCTGATCATGTGAGAGAATTGCAATCTAGGTGATGAGATAAGTCCATAGTGTCTGAGAAGAAAGGAGAAGTCAAATGAAGAAGAGGAAAAAGAATAGGGGTCCATAGGAATCATAACAATTTGTCTGTTGAGTATTTTTCAGAAGGATTGCTGTAAAGGCCAGACATCTATTACAGGTTGCATTAGGAATGTCTCTACAGGTTTTTCATTTCTAAGAATAACATCCACATTTCTGCTTCTGCTTACCCTCAACTGCAGCCTTTCTTTTACTTCTTTGACACTGTTGGTGGTTAGCTGGGATAGCAAGGATTCTAGCAACTTGTTTGGCTCACTTGAGTAATTCCTTTTGAAGCTTAGCCAAGTCTTTGTATTGTGGCAAGTGCCACTGATAGGTGTTGAACCTATCCCATGCCTCTTTCTCCTAGATATTGACCCATTGCTGGCAGCTCATTTCTTTCCAGGTGTGGTGGGCAATGTTGCCTGTATATGTTATGATTCACCCCTATTCTTTTCCCCTCTTGTCATCATTGCTTACCATCATTGGTCTTACCTGATGTTTTTACTTTGATAGAGTGCTCTAGAATATACAATGTGTTCATCAGACACCCTTATCTTGCTTATCTTTATTTTACTTTCTTTTCAAACCTTCTTTGCTTAGTCATGGTTGTTCCATAACCTTCCATGACTTTCTATTGCACAGTATATAAGCCTAGATACCTTATTCCTTGTACTCTAGCTTAGTCCTGCTCAATTCTACCTTGTTTCCTTTGCTCCCCTCATTGTAACTCACTGCTACATACCTCTTTGGTAGACAAACTTACCTTTGAACCACCTGCTATACATCCTAGCAAGCAGAACCCTTGACCCTGTGTGGCAAGTCCTTTGTCCATACCTTGAACCTTTGACCCTACATCCTAGTTCTTTGAGCCTACACTCATTCCTACCCAGACCAAGTGTAACAAAAGGACTAAGCTCTATGTTTTAGGACTGTCATTGTCACAGATCCTTCACCATTCCTCCCAGGACCCCCTCTCACAGAGAATGAGCTCTGTGTGGTACACACAGGCTCACCACAGTAGAACACTCCTCAGAAACCTCAGCTTCATTATCCTCCCTCTCTAAAATCTTCCACCAAGACCCAGATACCACCTTTCCCACTGCTGCTGAGCAACAGGAAGACATTGACCTTGCCCACCAACTCTCTTTGGTGCTTCACATTTCCAAAAATCCCATGTCACCCTCCCCTATCCCAACCACTTCTCATCCCCCTCTATCTCCCTTCCAAGCTCCTCACCCCACCCCTGCCCCTCCTCCTCTTATACATATCTTCACCTCTACACACCCCCTGCCACCTTTCATACCTCCTTCCACCATGACCATCCTCTTGAAACCAGTTGAACTTCACATTGGCTCCCCTAACACCTTTAATGGTGACTACACCAAGGCAACAATCTGGTTGGACTCTGTCTAGACCTATCTCCTTGTCAATAATGAGGTTTACAACACTGGGGCAAAGAAAATCACCTTCACCCATTCCTACATGAAGTCTGGAGCTGCTTTCACCTGGGCCTCCTCTTTTTGTAAAGCTGTCGATGCCAATGGCAAACCCACTGGCTTTGGCAAATTCAATGACTTTGTCTCCTCCTTTAAGACTATCTTTGAGTATCATGACACTCAAGCCTTGGCCATCACTTGGCTCTCTACTCAACACATGGCTGGCAATGCTGGCATCCCAGAACTCACCTCATTTATTTCAAAATTCCAAAACAAAGTTCAAATCAGTGAGATCACCAATGTGAATGTCCTCATTGGGTACTTTTCCACAGCTCTTCCTGTTTGTCTTACATATGTACTGCATCATGTTCATGGATACCATCCCTACAAAGATCAATGAATGGTACTCTAAGGTCATTTATTTCCTCACTCAATGGGGAAAAGCTAAAAACATCACAAAAAGGAACAAGTCCAGTTCCTTCACCTACCATTTGTTCACCTCCTCTTCCTACCCCTCCAAGGATCCTAACACTATGGATGTAGATGCCATCAAGATTGGCAAGCTCACCCCCAAAGAATGATGCTGTTGCATTGCTGAAGGATGTTGCTTCTGATGTCAAAAGACTGGGCATCTTTCTGGCAAATGTCCCACTTTCCTCTCCAACAACCCCAGGCTAAAGAAGACCACAGAAAAGAAGGTTAGAAAGGTCAGAGAGATTTCCCAGCTGAGAGAAGTTGAGGATGATGACAACAAAGAAACTGTGGCTTGAATCTCATTCACCATCCTAGGCAAGGATTTTTAGATGGAGGGCATACCCCAATGCAATGACCCTTCTTTTCTTGTGCATCTGTGCTAGTATCATTGATAACCAAACAGTCTATACAAATTCCTGTTCACATCATTGAGCCTTCATACTTGAAAGCCATTGGAACCCATGCTCTAATTGACTCTGGAGCACAAATCTCTTGCATCAACTGGGACTTTGTCTGAAAAAACAAACTTTCAAAGACCAAACTCACCACCCCCATCACCATTAACAAGGTTGACCAATCCGCTAACAAGAATGGTCAAATCTGCTTCACCACCTCCCTCTTTGTCCACATTGGTTTAGTGGCTCATCAAGTCACCTTCTATATTCTCAACTGTGGAAAAGAGAATGTTATCCTTGGACTCCCTTGGCTTAAGAAAGTCAATCCCACCATTACTGGACCTCTTGAGAACTGTCCATCCCCTTGGAATCCAATCAATCTGATTGTCTCTATCAGAAACACACCTGACCCATCCAACCCCCTACCCCTATGACTTCTACCCCCACTGCCTGCACTGCCTGCTCTTGTGCCTCATCTCTCTGTTTCTTCTCTACTGCTTCACATACAGCCCACTCTCATTCTTCTTTCTTCTTTGCTTTGCATGTGATCCACTCATATTCCTCTTGTTCTTTATGTTCCCTCTATCAGACCCTGTTAGCATGTGGCACCCCCAAGGCACCATCATGCACCTCAGCATGTACTGTGCATAGCTGTTTGCACTTCTCACAAATGAGTTGCTTGTGCTCCTCCTGTCTCCTGGTCACCTCCACTGTCTTCACCTTCATTGCTTTGTCATTGTCCAACCATACCTCAAGGTTGATGTTGGATGCTTCATGCCACTTGTTGTTGTTGCCACTTAGACCAGACATGGTAGTGGTTGTTGACAAAAGTGCTAAGTCCAAACTCCACCTTACTTACAGGCAGTTCAAACTCTGAGCATATTCAAACCTAGCCATGACTTCCCATGCATGTGACTCACCATGCAGTTAGCCTTCAAGGGTTCAGGCCCTAATAGGGGGATACCATCATGCCCCATGCCTTCACTCTCTCATCCAACCACATCCACCCCTATCTGCCATCCTCCTTTGCCTTTGGGCAATATGTCTGCCTTCCTCCACTTTATCTGATATCCCAATGTCCCATTCCACTCCCTTGTTTGTACTTTATCCTTCTCCACTTGTACCTTATGATTGGTTGTCATTACTGGCAACTGTTCAATCCCTGTCTCCATCCCTGTAGCACTCTGCCTTCCCTGTCATGCTCCACCCTTCCTAATATTACTAGCACAACATGCCACAAGTATGTAGCCCTATGTACTCCACCATGTCTGTGCTCCATCTACCCTTAGCACCACATCCATCTCATGTATTTAGTCTCATACATCACTGAGGACTTTCCTTAGTTCATAAATCAACTAAGTCTCCTACTCTCCTCTCTGTCCCTCTGCTCCTCTCTCTCTTGCTCTTGCTCTGCCTTAATAGCTCGTCAGTGTCATTGTACCTCTGTCTGACCTTTGCCCTCCAAAATACAAGGACTGGGTCAGTATAAGGGTGCAGGTATTACCTGAAGCTGCCATCCTCACCCCTTCATTTATCCACTCCACCTCCAACCTCCAACCCCTCATACATATGTCCAACCTCCAGAGATGCAGAGGAACTGGACTCAACAACACTCTTATCTTTCTTATCTTTACTTTTCTTTCTTTTCAAACCTTCTTTGCTTATTCATGGTTGTTCCATAACCTTCCATGACTTTCTATTGCATAGTATATAAGCTTAGATATCTCATCCCTGTACTCTAGCTTAGTCCTGCTCAATTCTACCTTGTTCCCTTCACTCCCCTCATCATAACTTGCTGCTACTGCTTCAGTAGGCAGACTTACCTTTGAACCACCTGCTATATGTCCTAGCAGGCAGAATCTTTGACCCTGTGTGGCAAGTTCTTTGTCCATACCTCAAACCCTTAACCTTACATCCTGTTTCATTGAGCTTACACTTGTTCCTATCCAGACCAAGCATAACAGTATAGTCATCTGAAGCTGTCTGGCACTATTCCTCTATCTGATAAGTCCTGTTCAGGTAGGATGCTCTCACCAGCTGGAAGTTCTCATAAGTTGGTGGAAAGAGATTCCTATAGAGATCTCAAAGCCTTGTCCACATACCATCCACATCTCTCTCAATCTCACCCAGGATGCCACTAGGAAAGCCCATCCAGCAGCTTTATACATAGTCCAAATTGTCTCACCCATGCAGTGTAGCCTATTAATAGCAAGGAGCCAGGCAAATTCACAGAGGTATATACAGATCAGGATTACAATTCAGGGAGATCAGTCCAGAACCTGAAGTTGATGCAGTGAGAACATGTCAATGTGTGCCTGGTGGAGTGGGTAGATGGGACCCATGTGGAGCCAGAAATGCTACCCATGAATTACCTCAACTTGGCATACATAGTTCTGTTGGCAGGGTGGAAGTATTGCTGAGGTGATGGGTTGTGTTGAACCAGGCAGTCCAAAATCTTGGATCAGCATAGTCCTCCATTAGGATCACACTCACTACAGGCAAAAGGAGATTGAAGACTCTCCCAATTGATGGCTTTGAAGGCATCATCTCTGAGCAGTTCATTAGAATCAGATCCATGTGTTACAAAGCATATTCTATGAGTTGGCTTTGAGCCACTGTCTCCACCTGCACATTTACACCACCTGCATCATTGCAGCAAAGTGCACTTTGTGGGGAGACACTACTTGATCTGCTCCAACACTTTCCCACACCTTCCTATCTGGCTGGCTGAACCTGTTGATCTCCACTACTTCCTTTGGAGTGAGGTCCCATGTGTTCATTTGCCTCCTACCCTGTGGGAATTCAGGTGAGGAGTTGAACTGTGGGTAAGCCAGGAGCTATGTATAAGTGGGACAGAACAGGTTCTAAGACCAAATGAGCTACTTGAGCTTCCTGATTCAAAAATGAGTGCCAAAGGAGAAGAAGAGGAACTGGTTGGGCTATAGGCAGGACTGGCAAGGGCAGACAAAGTGCCAGAATTTCCAACAGGCAGGATGGACTAGTGATAGGTTGGCTGATGTCCAGGCTGACAACTTGGACTATATTGTTGGCAAAATCTTGAAGGAATGGGGAGAGGGATATTTTCAAGACTGGAATCAGTTGAGAGATGGGGGTTTTGGCTTAGAAAATCTCATGCTAATCTTGTGGCTGATGATAACATGTTGTCAGGAGTTCTTCTTTGAGCATTTATGTGGGCATTGCTTACCAATTCAGAAGACAGTTCTTAGTTGTGAGGGACTGAGATGACAGTGAAATAACTAACACTGGTTTTTCCATCAGGTGAATCAGACAGCCTGATTATGTCTCTCTTACCATGTGTTACAGTTATCTTTCTCTTTCATCCTCTCGTCCCTACGCGATGCTTATGCAACTCTCTTATCGTTTATCTTTCCTCATTTCCGATGCTGTGCATCTTACTCTTTTCCGCTTACTAAACGCTTATGCGTTCTTTGTTCTTTTTCCTTCCACAACCTTCGACGCTTACACGTCCTTCTTCAACGCTTACACGTCCTTCTTCAACGCTTACACGTCCTTCTTCGACGCTTACGCGTCCCTTTATTCTTCACCATTCCATGACATTCTACGCTTACGTGTCGACCAGTATATAGTCCATTCGTTTACAACGATGTACTCTATTCTCGATCTGCGCAATCTAGCGTACTCTTGAGTCATCCTCAGTCCTCAGAACCTCAGTCCCTCAGTCCTCCTTTAGGAGTGGTCCTTCGTCCCTTCGTTTCTTCGAGCTGAGTTGTACCTCTTCGTGAGTGTCCTACTCGAGGAATTCCCTTCGACATAGTCTTGGTCATTCAAGGTACGCTCTGTGTAACAAAAGATCGAAAATCTCCTCTGTCCCTCCTATTACGGAGTAGGACCCACCCCAGTTCACCATTCGTAGCATCAGAGCCCCTAGCAGAAACTCCTCGGACGAGGAGCCCCCTCTCTCGACCGCTGAACTTCGACGACATCATCACCTAGCAGGACGAAACGTCCCCAACCCAGTAGCCTCCCCACTTCGTACCCCAGCACCATCGTCTCGTATCACCATCCCCACACAGCCCCAACCTCAGCGCCCCAGTACCCCCTTAGGATCACCCACCGCTCTTAGCCCAGTCACCCCACAGATCCCGTTATCCCAAACGGCCCCTCCCATCGTTCACACCCTACCTAGTACCCAGACCACCAACACCATGACCAAACTTAAGGCAGCCCTCCCTGCAGACTTCTCCGGCGACCCCTCCGACGCCGTACAATGGATCAAAGCCATGAAGGCTTACTTCGAGATAAACAAAACCCTGTACTCCACTGACGAAACCAAAATCATGACCACTCTCAACAAGATGAGCAAAGGACGAGGCATCTCCTTCTCGGAAATGTGGTATGATCGCATGGCAGACCCAAACTTCCCCGACAAAACCTCCGATAAGTTCTCCTCCAACTTTGAGTCCACCTTCTATCCTTTTGACACCCAAGCCACCGCTCGTCTTGAACTATCCAAGCTCGTGCAGAAATCCACTCGTGGACCTAATGGGGAAAACGACGATGGTTTCCAGAAATACATCACCGACTTCCAGAACCTTGCAGCCAGAGCCTCCATCACCGATGACACCACCCTCATCAATCAGTTCTCTCTTGGACTTGACCAGCAATTATCCATCATGATCCTCTCCATGACGACTGTCCCCACCACCATCAAAGAATGGATTGAAAAGGCTAAAACCTTCCACACCCAGAAAGCCCGCATCGCAGGACTTCGACGAGGCCATTGCACTCCCTCTT
>JBBPUI010000898.1:0-14094 GCA_038094615.1 Heimioporus aff. retisporus | reverse complement strand
GTACCGTGTCATCGAGGCCGTCAAATCAGGTCGTATCAAGAAACCCATTGTTGCCTGGGCTATTGGTACCTGTGCCAAGATGTTCACAACTGAGGTGCAATTCGGTCACGCTGGCTCAATGGCCAACAGTGATGCCGAGACAGCGGATGCCAAGAACCGCGCCATGAGAGCTGCTGGATTTATCGTTCCCGAGACCTTTGAGCTGCTGCCTAGTGTCTTGAAGGAAACATACGACAAGCTTATCTCCAATGGAACGATCGTGCCTCAGAAAGAAGTTGAACCTCCAGTGATACCAATGGATTACAAGTGGGCTCAAGAACTTGGTCTCATTCGAAAGCCTGCCGCGTTTATTTCCACCATTTCAGACGAGCGTGGTCAAGAATTGCTATACGCTGGCATGCGCATTTCAGACGTGTTCAAGGACGACATTGGTTTGGGTGGTGTCGTCTCCCTGCTCTGGTTTAAGCGCCGACTACCCCCATATGCCGCAAAATTCATCGAGATGGTCTTGATGTTGACAGCGGATCACGGCCCCGCTGTCAGTGGCGCTATGAATACAATTGTTGCGACCCGTGCGGGCAAAGATCTGATCAGCAGTCTCGCGTCTGGTCTGTTGACAATCGGTAGTCGATTTGGAGGGGCGTTGGATGAAGCAGCAGCGATGTTCTCAAGCGCGCGAGATAGAGGGTTGACACCAAGAGAGTTCGTGGACGAGAGTCGGAAAGCGAACAAGCTGAGTGGGTGGTCTTGATCGTTTCTTTCAGTCGAGATGATTGACTATATAACATCTAGTCTCGGGCATTGGCCACAAGATTAAATCTGTGAACAACCCTGATCTGCGTGTGGAGCTCGTCAAGGAATATGTCATCAAACACTTCCCCTCCCATTCGTTACTCGACTATGCATTGGCCGTGGAGAAAGTTACCACTGCGAAGAAGGACACTGTAAGTAATGTCTTTTTGCATGGACGAGGGGTTTGGTGACATTTTCCATTAGTTGATCTTAAACGTTGATGGTTGTATCGCTGTTTGTTTCGTCGACCTTCTTCGCGACTCTGGTGCGTTTACTCCCGAGGAGGCTGACGAGTACATTAAGGTTTGCATCATCTTGCTGTAACATTCTTGAACTGACCATTTCCAGATCGGTACGCTTAACGGCTTGTTCGTCCTTGGTCGCTCGATAGGTTTCATCGGACACCACCTCGACCAAAAGCGACTGCGCGCACCATTGTACAGGCACCCTGCCGATGATATCTTCATCAACATGGCTGACTTGTCGCAACCACGGGTGTTGGGGAAGGTTGCATAAAGAGTACATGGCGTGAATACTAGTGTAGCCGAGAGCTGTAATGAAGTGAGATCAAAATTCTGTGTAATACCGCCCTTTTTCTTCGTCTTGTTCTACTGTTATCGATCATCTTCCGCTTTCGTGCATCTGTCTCTTTTACTGCCGTCTGTCAATCGTCGATGGTAAAACGGTGGTGCGCAGAAAGTATGTAGTGATATCCACTCTGCATGGCGAAGGAATGATCTGCTTCGCGCAACAGATAGAATTGACCGCCGGCGTAGTACTACCGAAATGTGACTGATCGATCCAGAATACAATGAACTGAGTACACCTTCGAATGGATATCAGGTATAAGGCTTTTTCTTCCATGGGTCATACCTAAAATTTTGCATTTTCCGAGCTGGTATGCAGGAGATAACTCATACCCAAGTCTCGTACCCCCACTTTAGATGGACACTTTCACCACGTGGCCTCGATTATCAGTTCACGCGCTCAGGGACTCATTATCATTCCATTCTCATGCTGCTTCATCCGGCTTAGTTAATGGTCAGCTGGTAGCAGAAGTTCGACATGTTTCAGGTTCCAGGCTCGAAATCGCGCTGCCGCCTTTACCTGCCCCAGGTCAGTCTCGAGTCCTTTGTACACATACTTTACTCTGAGGCTACCCCGATCCCTCGACCTTCTAAGTGTGTTTAGGGTTCCAGCTTCCGACCTTTAGCCTTATCGAGGGAGTTTGCCAAACATCCACGCAGTGGCTCGCGATGGCGAGGGCGTGACGCCGGAAAGATTGGTTGTGATGAAGCCCGTAACATGAATGGGGAGGAAGGAGGTTTCCGGCCCGCGTGGGCGCAAGGGCCAGGCACGTCTGGCATTTCTCACAGGTCGTTCGGGCACCAGGGGCCTTCTCGGGATCCCAGTTGCACTTTCGTGCTGCCATGTGGTCCCCACGGCGCCCCATACCGACGTGAGATCGCCCTTCGCCACCCGTAAAGGATGAAGCGACACTGCGGGTCTACCCGGATCCCTGATCGCCTACCAGTATCGTACCGCACATCTTCCTCTCCTCTCATTCTACATCGTGCTGTCCCTCTCCATAATATAGGCTTGACATGCTTGACCCACCGTCGAGGGCGTATGCTAGACATTTACTTCCATTTGGCTACGGTTTTCCCCTCTGGACACCAGAGCCTGGAATTCACTTCCAGAATCGCAGGGATGGCCTCAGGATCGGAGACGTTGGCGTCGTCGTCCCTGAGAACGGGAGTTTCGACGTCTTTTTTAATATCTGCCTTCCTCGTGAACATCCGTTCCATCGCGCCAATGGTGTGCCAGAAAACTTTGCACACGTCGAACTAAGTGACACGGACGTTGCAATCTATTCGCCTGCCGAGAATCCTGGAAGGATTATTTCGACCACGTCAGTGACACCTCTCAAGGCCACCGACCCATCTGATGTGTAAGTTCTTTTTTTCTCTGTGGACCTGCACGCGCATGCATTCTGATCCTGACGCTTGGATTGTTGGGCCTCTTCACTAATAAGAGTCAATCATCAGAAGCAGCTGTCTTACGAATTCAACCTCTCCTCCAGTGAAGGCGCACTCCTCGTCCTTCCGGAGGGGGCTGAGAGCTACACCCTACTCAAAAGGAGGATTTTTCAGGATGCAGCAATTCGGAATGGAGTTGAATGGTACAATTTTGCCGAGCAGCAGCTCGATCGCATCATTGCCCATGACTCTCTATACCTCATCACAGGTTGTTATAAATCCCGCTCGTGGTCTGTTGCTGCATTCCATGAAGCCTCATGTCCGACGGGTACAACGGAGTTTCCTGCAACATTCAAATCAATCGCAGCTGGCCCAGGAGGGGACAATCGTTGTGTACAATACACTTGGGAGACGATGCGCTCCTTCCATTGGCGCGCTGGGCCTTCAGGCATCTGGAGCGAAATCCCAAGCCAAACTCCATTCATCAGCGGGTTCAAAATCGCGCTGAGGGACAGTATACTCAGTGGTAGAACACGCGTAGTGGTCGAAGCGGATCCTCCGCCCGCTCGCTCAAAACCCGGGAGAATCTTTAGCGGTAGTTCCAGTGGAAACAGTCATTCCAGAACTGGAAACATCTGGAGAAGGCTTGTTTCTGACAATGGAAGAAACAAGGAAAGCTCAGAACAGGCCGAAGTGGACTCCAATTCTCACTCAGAAACATGGCAGGCTGACGACATGGCCACTAGTGAGCCAGTCATGATAGAACATATCCCAGAAGTGTTGCAGGTGATGCACGGCATGCAGAGGTCTTTCATCAGTGTTAATAGGCACTTCAGAGTGTTCATCCATTGGATATTATCAATCAACATCTACTAAGAAAGGTTTGTTTCATGCATGGCCAGTCTTTTAATTGGTCTGATGGTTGTGTTCTTGATCAGGACCCATCTGCCGCCATTGCTGTTACCCATGATACTCAGTGGAGTACCCTGCTTGAAAAGGTGTGTTTGAATGATATTACAGCATTCCATGTTTGATGTCAGGAATTTCAGGGAATCTTGGAGCCGGAGGACCTTTACGACGAAGGGCAACTAGGAAGCATATTGTCCGAAAACTATTGCTCGGTCTCGCGAGATGGCAAGTCCTCCTCTCTGGGCTATTACATGTACCTGAGTCCATTCTAGGCGCCGTGTATTTGCAAGGCAAAAAGTAAGCATTATGATTATGCTAACTGAGATGCGATGGTTCACTTTTCTTAAACAGCGATTCTTCCATGCGACTAATGGACATGGATGACGCTGCATGCGAAGCATGGAAAGATGATAAGTTGGATGATGTTGAAGAAATTTTGTCACAGCAAATCGTTCGCCGCGTGGACGATCATGGGGCATATGCCAATCGAGCGCTTGTGCGAGCACGCTTGCATCGTTGGGATGCAGCTCTGAAGGACGCTGAAATCGTAAGTATCGTATCTTTCTCCCACGTCCATGTTTCCAACGCAACCGTCGTACGTGGACAGTCGATCAACATCCAACCGTCCGTGACCGGTTACGTTGCGAAAGGA
Organism: Heimioporus aff. retisporus; assembly: GCA_038094615.1. Classification (NCBI taxonomy): domain Eukaryota; kingdom Fungi; phylum Basidiomycota; class Agaricomycetes; order Boletales; family Boletaceae; genus Heimioporus; species Heimioporus aff. retisporus. Next base: position 9,762 of record JBBPUI010000898.1, on the reverse strand, counting down.
TTTGCGCTGTTTGGGCAAAAGGAATACAGTTCAGCAGTATCCGCTTTCGATATTGCGCTTCGCAATTGTGATGTTCATGACAGGGTCTTTGTATCCCTCGTCAAAGTGAGCATCCCCATCCACGAGTCCCAGGTTCTTCACAACTATTATGTTATTCTACAGGCCATTTTTTTGTTCGAAGCTGGTTATTATTTAGAAGGGATTGCCAATATTACTAATCTGATCGGAAACTGCTCTGATGAAGTAAAGCTAGCTTGTTCGACCGTACAGGCAAGTTTTTCAAGCTGGCGATGGAGATATATTGCCATGCTATTTGTAGGCAGACATGCGTACTCGGCTCGCAACTGGAAGGCCAGCGATCGACAGAGAGGGCTACGAAAAAGTGCGCGTGCATTCACTTGGACCCTGTTACCCTGTGCCTGAGTTGGAGAATATCTCCCTGGTAGGCGCAGCGTTTGTGCACTGCACACCACGTCCACTAATGACTTTAGATATGTGGGTGGTGGTTTGTCACAGATCACCCCGCTACGAAAGCCAACTCAGTAAGTTAAACTCCATTGGGGCGCTCGGAATGATATCAACACAACGCTCACATCCCAGCCTCCCCTTCCACAGTGGACGTTGATGCCGCCTCCTGGTCTATCTCAGCAGCCCACTTTTTCTTGGAGTCATCCAGCATCTGTTGCTGGAGAACACAGAGATCGTAACGCACCCGTCAGAATCCCTGGAATGGGTTCCAAGGTTTTGCCTCAGGCTAACCAGCTTTCCAAAATGTCGACAGATTCGGAAAACAAGTTGAGGGACCTCCGAGGAAAGTTTGGTCCATTCAGAATCCTTATCATTGGGCGGGAAAATGCGGGCAAAATGACCATTCTTCGGCGTATCTGCGACTCTAGAGAGGCCCCAGAAATGTACGACGGCAATGGGGACAAGGTGGGTGTTTTTTGTCGTCGTGTGCTACGTGGCTCAACTGCTGGATTAGCTCGATCCCTCCCAAGTCGAAGGATCTAGGGGGGTGGGTCATGCCTTGACAGCGGTCTGCGACTGATATGGATTATGGCTCCCGTTAGCGCGGAAGGCATGCAATCGAGAACGAGCTCGTTTTTCAGACAAACGACAACTTTGTCTTTCATGTTTCGCGAGGCTTTGAAGCAGGCCGCGAAAAAGAATTCCAACGAATGAAGGAGTTTATTGCAGATCGCGCCAGGACTACTGTCCATAAGAAGCGCATTCATGCGATATGGTAACTGATGAAGTCGCTTCCTAGAGCATTGACAGACATTCTGCCGGACAGGTACTGTATTCCCATGGATAGGATCAACCGAGTTATTCAGCGGTCCGAGGAAATGTTCTTTGAAGAGTGTGACCGTTTGAACAGTAAGCAGATCTTCATCATTATTTGCTCACACTCAGGTCGTGATCAGTCCCTACGGTGGTGCTGTTCACCAAGTTCGATGCCCTAACACCGTATGCTCTTGGAAAACTCCCGCCTGCAAATCGACAACTGCCGCTTCCGGATCGCTTAGTACAAGCTATGCTTCTTGCTGAAGAGATTTTCAACGGCGCCGATCTACGGCGCCGTCTTTCCAAGATGAAGTATCCGCCAGAGTCTCATGTCCGGCTTGCAGGTTTGTCACATTTCCCTCCATACGTGCAAGCTACTGGAACATATTCAATGGTAGACATGCACAAGTCTAGTGAGGGTTGTCGTAGTTTACTTGAGGCTACGGCTGCTAGCTTGGATAGAGCAGCTTTGCAAACGCTGCTGGTTTCGACACAGAACAACATAGCGGACGAAAGCCTGTATACATGATGATGATATACGATGACTTATATATTGTGGAGCATCTTTGAGCATGAATTTAAAATACGTGCTTCGTTATGAATATCAGTTTTTGTCTCTTATCCAACACCCAGAGCGCATCTATAGGTACGTGGAACGTGGTGTCGGCGTTTGCACCTTCTCACGGATATTTGTCGTTCTTTTGGTGATTTTAGCCATTAGCACCCAAACGCTCGACTTATCATTCTGCATGGAATCTAGCCGTGCCACCTTTTCCTTTAGTTGGACCTTGATTATGGATTTTTTTCGTGATCATTCTGGGGGCAACGATATGCCCACTCGCCGTCATCCAGTTCGTTCGCGAGGCATTACAAATGTACAACGCAACAAGGCTGCTTCGAATCAGTCGCTACATCAGCCTTCTCACGAGGGAAGGTATATTCTACTTCTTCGCGCGAGCTTCAATTGTGCCATTATGTGCAGGTAACTTCGTACCAAGTGCCGCTTGCAGGCGAGTCCCACCCAGTTACGGTACTACATACTGCTCCAAAGTCTGGGAAAGGTAGGGAGGGAGTCAAGGGCGGCGTTTCCCCCTTTGCCCATGAGACCATTGACGCCGCTAGAGCAGGCAACCGTCGCCGATGGGAGACGCGCATATGAGAGCGTCTTCGAAGGCTACGAAAAGAGCGAACGCGAGGACAGTAGCGGCAAGGGATGCGAACTTCATGTTAATCGATCGATGAAGAGGTCGATGGGGTGGAGAGTTCTAGACATTGATGAGTGTGCTGATAAAATGCAATCTCCATTGTAGGTGTCGCATTCGCACTGTTCATCATCACCCAGGGACGAGTGCCATCGGAACAGACCAGGTTTCACTCGAAAATGATGCTGTGCGGCAGCAAGGTCGGCCGAGCAAGTAAATCGGTGCGTATCTGACTGGTAGCAAATGAAGATACAAGAAAGAAAAGAAAGGCAAATCAGTGAGACTGGCCTGCTATTGGATACATATAACTGCAGAGCAGTGTACAAGGATGGCAAGGTGTTCTAGAGAGCGTTTCCGGATCGAGGCACACCACCGACCGACTCGCCAAAGCATACCCATGACAGGAACTGGACCTCTGGCTACTTAGTGTGTGTCTTCAAGTTCATGGAAAGACCAGTCAATTCGATCACAGATCGTATGTGACTCTGGTCAATCATACTACAATTACACTGCTCTGCAAGCTGTTTCTAGCCTCTCATATACCGGCCATGGATGCAGTAGAATAGGATCAAGGCAAACATAAGCTGTGGCAATAACGTATTTCAACGTGGTGACCACTGGACTCCATGATAGCTACGTATCTCTCTACCTTCTTTCCCCACTATACTTGGTATCCTTCGCACCATCCTACGGGGCGGGCATGCACAGTCTGCAACTGTATCCCCTGATGATAATAACAGCGGCGGTCTCTCTTTCCCGGCAATATGGGGTATCGTCATCGGTCCGCTATTTGGGGCCTCATTCTTGTGTGTCTGCTGTTGGGCTTGCTTTGAGGAACGTGCCCGTGCTGCGGACGTAAGAGCTCATCCGGCCAAGCCTCCAGCACGAGCTCAACAAGCACCCGCGGCGCCCCCTCAATCCCCTCAGAAAGTCGAAGTTGTCGGCTCCTCGAACGAGTGGGAGCCCAGCCCCCCGCCCCCGCCGTACTGCTACCCAGTAAGTCGTTTCCCTGCTTCCCGTTCGCGTTCGCGTTCTGATCGAGATATATCCTGGCGTTCGTTGCCCTGTGGTGGAATCGCCGCATGTAATATTGGCATCGAAAGCCTCCGCCAGCCCCACCTCGCCCAGCATGCACAGTTCAGAGGGCAGCAACGACGCCAAATCCTGCAACTATTCCAACGCAGAATTCGGAATGATATGCAAGGACGTTTGGACGACGAGGGGAGAGACAAAACTGCTCCTGGGGATGAAACGAGTCAGTGTGAGCGGAGTGAGATTAGTGCAAAAAAACCGAAGCATAATGGCATACTAGAGAATATTACCGTAGGACGCTGAGGTGACAACGAACGGGACCGGCGTCCCAGCTACCATTCCATGTTGAATACACAGGATGGGAGCTCCGAATCACTGAAACAAAAAACATGGCGTGCTAATCACATGTGGATTACAAGGTTTGTAGTCAGTACATCATTTTCCAAAAAAAAAGGAAGGCGTTAGAAGGGGCTACAAGGCCATATGACGCTGCCCTTTTTTTCGGTGACGTCACTACTACCACGCACGCGATCAGTTCGGTTTGAACTCTGGTGTGTTGCAACACCGTTCCCTCATAATTTACGAGCCTGACTGCAGCGGATCGTATCTAGTTGATCCCCATCTGCAATATCCCAGAGGAATTATAACTCCGAACCTTCGAATCTGTGGCATACCCTGTTCCAATCAGCCTCTCGAAAGTATTCTGCCTTTGAGTTTTCATCGTGAATACCGCTCTTCGGGGCACTGCCTGGCTACAAAATATTGAAACATCCTGGCTTGATGTGGGGGAAGCTTCTGAACTTTATTCGGCGCTGCGCTGCGCAAGTTCCGACGTTCTACCTGTGATTCGACACGAATGTTCAACGTCCAGGCCAAAGACTTTGACGTTGACTTGCCTACTTCGTTCGTGATAGCCCATTGACACTGTCAGCCAGAAACATTATTTTCTTCCTTTTTCTGTGTAGACAATCCCGTTCTGACACGGATGTATCCCTTGCGATTGGCAACCAACTGACGATGAAAATCGCGTATACAATAGGACTCGCCTTAGTAAAGGGTCAGACTACATGTCAAAAGTGGAGGCTTGCTGTGCAGCGGAATGACCTCAATACTCGTCCGCTGTGCATAGTGTTCAGCGACTGTGGACGCAAAAAGAGGGTAAATTTACGTGTAGTAGCACCGACAAGTTGCAAGCCACGTGCGACAGCGGGTTTAATTATCTGTCCCGCATTTATGCTGCCCTCCGCCTTTCCAAGATTGAATAAAGTTTCTAACAGCTATTTAGCATGATGGCGGAGCGCAGATGAGCATTACTCACGAACTTCGTCAACGAAACAGATGATACCACCGGCCTAGCTACGTGTGCCATCAATCAGACCACTAGAATACAGATAAAGGACTCACTTCGTCTTCGATATCTCGAGTGAGTGACTTGAACTTTTCTTCAAACTGACCCCCGATGCCGGAGCCTGCCATGACGGCAGAGAGGCCCAGGACAACACACACTTGTCTTGGAGGGACTCGGAATACAGGTATATGCAACGCAAGCGGGACCAATTTATGCCTCCTTGTCTACTATTCAGCTCGCGAGACCTTCAAAGATGGCTATCTTTCCTACACCGGGAGGTCCGATAAGCTAAATGGGCCGAATTCGATTTGAGCAAACGCGGAAACCAGAGCGTATCGGTAAGCGAACGTACGACCGGGTTGGACTTTGTTCTCCGGGACAGGACTCGAAACACGGATTAGCATGCACGTTATCGCTGTGGTTCTGATGCACCTAGCGCAATCGAGCCTGGTCGAAAAGAACGTCCACCTGCCTTGGTCCCGCTATGGTCGGATCCAGTTTTCCACCGCGCGCCATTTCCGTCAGATCCACGCTCTGCAAAAGCATATCAACCCTACAGTCGCATCTGCGGTAGCAGTAATCCCGGCAGCGACTGAGCGAGAGTTGTCTTTGTCCTGGTGGGGTGACAAATCATACTAGAAGCTGACGTCACCAACATGTTATTGATCGCTTTCGTTCGCCCAAAGTTTACGTCATAGTCTTTACCTCAAGACTATCAGGTATTCAGATGAACCTAGATTCGTGCCTTTCAAGCACGATGCATTCCGCTGGCAGCACCAGCCGCGGTTTGGTCGCAATTTATTTCCCATTGACACGCTGCAGTTCTTTTTACATCTCACATGTTCACTTGCCTGTGAAAAGGTCTCAAGGTGGATACTTATAGTCAGATATCCGACATTGGGAATGATACTATTGTTGCTCTTGACCCGTTCCCTCGCAGTGAGAGATGCCATATACTTTGACTGCCACTCAGCTGGCAGCCCTAGTGCCGTTCACAATTGTGACTGTGGACGTGGTTCGACGGATACTTCAACGTCGCATCGAAAGACGAGGCTATCCTCTTCCTCCCGGCCCCATCGCATTCCCAATCTTAGGCAGCGCACTCTCCGTCGATCCCCGACTACCGTGGCTGACGTACACAGAATGGCGGGACAAATACGGTGAGTGCGATGGAAAACGCAGGTATCCAATGCTCAATGATCTCCAGGTGATATTATTTACGTTCGGCTATTGGATACCGACGTGATTGTCCTGAATTCGACCGCCATGGCTACCGGACTGCTGGAGAAACGATCACGGATATATTCTGACCGCCCCTATATTGCAACTGTTGTCCCGTAGGTTTCTTTCATTCTTTGCAGTGAATTGCGCGACCGACGACCGCTAGTTATGGCCACGATTGTAACTTTGGTCTATCACACTACGGTGAGCACTGGAGGTTGTGCCGGCGGATATTCCACCAGACGTTCAACTCCAATGGCGCCCGGGCCTTTCGCCCGATGCAGCTTCAAAAGGCCCGACAGCTGATTTACAATATAATCGACCATCCCAACGAATGCCAAGCTCACTTTCAAACGTAAGAAGGCGAACTCTGTATGCATCGACTTTTGATAACAATTAGGGATCCATCCAGTTTTGCGGCTGCGACCGTCATGTCCGCAGTGTATGACTACGATCCGAGTCCCCGAAACGACCCGTTGATATCGATTGCTGACAATTACATCGAAGCGGCCGTGCCAGGGCTGGCACCCGGGAAGGTACTATTACTGAAGATTTTTCCTTTCTGTAAGGTTTCGCGCTGAAACAAGGAATGATAACGCTCACGTTACTGAAAAAAAAAGTACTCCATATACCCGAGTGGCTTCCTGGATCATGGATCGTACGCGAGGCGAAGGAAGCGCGCGCATGGATGAACAAGGTGACTGAAATACCGTACCAACACGTCTTGAAGCGTATGGTAGGCTCCAGGTGTCATTACGGCTCGACAAAGGGATGACCGGGGGGCATACAGGAATCCGATGAACCCATGAACGCAGCAATGATACCGGACCACGTCGCTCGCATGGAGAACCTCAGTGGCTCACATCGCTCTGATTATGAGATCGCTCTCAAGTATGCATCCACCACTTCTTTCTTCGGTATGTAAGACTTGCCGAGGCAAACGACTCGAGAAGCACTCAACCTCCTCATTTTTATACAGGCTCAGTGGGAACGGTCTGTTACAGGTTCTGCCAAGGATGAAATAGTATTTCTAATGGAGTCTGCAGACAACCGCAGCGTTACTGACGTTCCTCCTTACTATGGTTAAGAACCCGGACGCCTGGAGGCGTGCACAGGCGGAAATTGACGCGGTCGTCGGAACGAAGAGACTGCCAGACTTTGAGGACAGACCGTCCCTACCGTACGTCGACGCAATTCTACGAGAAACGTTGCGATGGAGACCCGTTATACCGATGCGTGCGTGCCACGCTTTCGTTCTTTCCCTCTGGGGCAATCCGAGCATCGTATAGTCATTCCACATGCCGCGACACATAGTGATGTCTTCAAGGGATATTACATACCGAAAGGTCTGTGCCACCGTGCGTATCATCTATGCGCGATAATGAATGGCTGGTTCAGGGGCAACCATTATTGCAAACGGCTGGTACGCTCCCGTCGGACGAGCCCAGGGAGAGTGATTCACCGAATCCCATAGGGCAATGTCACGCGACGAGGCTCGGTATCCCGACGCAGAGAAGTTCATACCGGAAAGGTTCTTGGACGCAGAGGGGAGGTTGACGGACGACAACCCTGACGAGTTTGTGTTTGGTTTTGGGAGACGAAGATGTGCAGGTAAACCGGTAGCGCTCCGGTGCACAACTCGATTGCTTACGCACGCGAACAGGCCGTCATATCGCTGATGGATCACTTTGGAGCGCCATCGCGACGATGCTGGCCACGCTCCACTTTAACCTTGCAAAGGGCGCCGACGGAAACGACATCACGTTTGAGCCGACCTTCACAAGCGGGATCACCGAGTGCGTTCGGATCGGTTTCTGCGTTGCGATTTCAGCCTCTCAACGGTTTTCAGTCAACCTAATCCCTTCCCTTATCAACTCGTTCCTCGCCCACATGTCAGCAAAGAATCACTTGACAACCTCCTTGCAGCGTGAAGCGGCGAATCATCTTGCTGGGGAAGAAAGGATGGATTGACTACTCATGCGCCACGATTGTACCAGGGGGAGGGCTGAAGTTTTTTTTTTTTGAATATTACTGACAGCCGCGTACATATTTTACTAACCGTTAGAGAATGAGAGCGAACTCGGGCCTGTGCCGACACGGTGCGCCGAGCGCATGGAAAACATTGGCAATGACCCAGGATGAAAGTTCGACTTCACTACGAGGACACCAGGATAGTAGTTTTGCTCATCAGTGGTAAAAATATTATTACACCAATCGTACCAAGACAGTAAGGATCGGAGATAGCCTCTCAAACGATCTCCATCTGGTGCTCGAGCATCTTGAGATGCTCCAACCCGCATGCCCCCTTGACCCAATCTTTGACAAGGCGATACTTTCTCGCGCGTTCGCAGCCGTTCACGTCGCATACGGGCGTCTCAGTTGGCGGTAATCTCGTCTGCGATAACCCCGATGGGAGTGCAGTCACTGGGACAGCAAATGTGAGCCTCATTTCGCCGTTGGCCTCGTCCTGAGCAGCGGTTGGCTGTGGCTTGGTGGTCGATATCCACCGATACATGGTGGGGACGAACTCGACAAGCTCGGGGAGCTCTCCCTCTGGTGCTTCGGAGCCGTCCCTCGTAGACTGTACGACGGCAGGCGTGGCCGAGACGGGCGTGCGATCGTCCGCGGTAGACAGCGCGTTACGCTTGTTTTTGGATTTGGACTGTTTCTTGAGCAACCGGTTGATCGTCTCTGCCTGTGAGCAAAACGTCATCGTCAACACGGGAATGGAAGAACGAACGCGGAAACGTGCCTTTTCATCTTCGAGCTTCTTTTCCGTCAAGTTTTTGCGCTTGCGGGCGGTTTCTTCGCGTCTGAGCGCGATCTCCGACTCTGTGAGCTGTTTCTTTTTCCGGGACGATTCTGGTGCGGCCATCGGGGTCAGATGCGTATTGCCTTAGGCGGGGAGTGACTGACCGAGGGAGACGTGGGAGGAGCCGACCATGCTGGCGAGGACGGCTTGACGGGACGTCAGCGGACGGGTGGAACCACCGACGACTTCGTCGTCGTCGTCATCGTCGTCTTCCGATTCAACGTCTGCCAATGCGCGCGTGAATATATGGCAAGCGACGAGGGACCGACCGTGTTGCCTTACCCCTGGAGATGCCCCGATGGGACGGCGGGCGACTCGGTTCGCCGCTGTGGGACGACGCGGCCCTGCTGGACGACTCGTTCGGGCTGAGTATCTGGGGCAGTTTGAGCTTGATCTTCAGTCGCGGTTTGTGGGGCGACGGCGGGGGAGAGAGCTGGTCGGACTCCACGTCCTGTGCACGGCGCCATGGGTGAGCGAGTCGGCGAACGACGATCGCATCCGAGAAGACCGACCTCCTCTGGCTCTGGTTCCGGCTCTGGTTCGTCGTCCTCGTCCTCCCCGTCCTCCTCCTCGACGTCGTCCTCCTCGTCGCGTTTGCGGCTGTCGTCGTGTATCATGTCGACGTCGGAACCGTCGCCGGAGCACTCCATGTCTGGGCGGGATGGAATTGAGCGCTCGCCCGAGGCAGGTTTTTAATAATGACAAGAATAACGAATCGTATACGTACCGGTCTCATGTTCGACGTCGTCTTCCGCACCAGACATGAATTCAAACCCAGACAGAGATATAGCCATGTCGACACCACCACCACCACCACCACTGCGACCGTCCAACCCGGCTTGGGCGTGGAAGCGCGCCCTCCT
>JBBPUI010000897.1:0-14095 GCA_038094615.1 Heimioporus aff. retisporus | reverse complement strand
TTGCCGTCAAGCGATTCCGACGTCGAAATTAGTTCTTCAACCGTTGCTTGGATCACTTGCTTGTTCTGGTTGTTGACGTGATGAAGCTGAGAGCTTGACGAGACCTGCTGGGACATCATGGTGAGGCTAAGGGTTGTTATTTTTTTTAAGTAAATGCTGTGCATGTGTAAGAGACGTAATGCTGAATTGCAGTGCCGGCCAGACTAGGACATTCGGACGAGGGGCTAGCAAGTCAATCATATCGGGGAACTCGGCTAGGCCGATCAGCGAACTACTTCTGAGTAAAGTTGCCAATGCAATTGTTCACAATGCATATCGCTTATGACTGGTATGGATATGGCTTGAATCCAAACCTTTTGCATACAGGGGGTCAAACACCACCATGAGCAAAAACAGGCTAGGGTACCAATATCGAAAAAGAAAAGGGGAGAAAGTCAAGGGGAATGAAGGAGGTACCAAAAGGTGGAGAAACGCAGAAACCAGCCACCATTAGTCTGCCGCAACAGCTACCAGCGCCCCTCAGACACGAAAACACAACACTCACAGAGCGCTTCGGATACTACTCCATGAACGCCTGCATGCCACGTCCTCTGAAAAAAACCCCTGCCCCAGTGCCCGCACTCTGCGCGCTCCCACATCGATGCCGAAATATGAGTCCTCGACCGGGTCGGCATGGACAACAGGAACCGTGTCTGATTGCCCCCTTGGTCACATACAATATAGCGCGGGATCTGGAAGGAGACAGTCAATAGGTCTTGCCCCGAGGTGACAGGGAACTTGGGGAGCCAGTTAAAGCCTCGCACCCGTTTTAGTCTTGGTAACTGGCTTTGTTGCGGAGGAACATTAAAAGGTGTGCCACACGAGCGTTGGCTAGATCAGGATCTTAAGTAATACGTCCGGGTCGGTGCAGCAAATCGCTGATCCCAACTACCCACAATGAACACAGACTGCAGTCGCCCATTATCAACAAGTTCCCTTAAATTTCTCCAAATAAGCTAATCGTGGTGCCCGCTGATAGCACGGCCAGTCTTGTAGAACTAGTACTCATATTTCTGCCTTATTCCCCTCTTCATCTTCTACTCATGTCACGGTGTGCTGTCCTACCGTGTGGCCGCCGTGCCTACCGGTGGCAGTGGTCTTGCCCCACCGTTCCTGGCACCTAGCAGCGCTCAATTCCGGAGGGCCCTCTGCCCCGCACAGCTAGCTCTACCCATCGCTTTCTCTCCTTTGCCATGCAGTCGTAGTTACCCTGCCGTATCTCCCAGCAATGCCCAAAGATGATACTTCCCCAGTCACAGGACAAAAATTGTAGCATATGGTGGAGCGTAGTCGACAACACAGAAAACACGTACACGCATAGATCGACATGGCGGGCCAGAGCAACTAGCGTAAGCTCACACTGCCCGCCGACGCAGCTTCACCCGAGCGTTCAGAGGCGTCAACGCCACACCGGTCGTCCACTTGGTCAATGCCTCCTTCTGCACTTCCAAGGGCCCATTCGCAAGGTCGTCCGGAACCATGATCTCATACCGGCGCACGACGCTCGCAAGGATCCCGATCATCTGTGTGTATGCGAACCGCTGACCGAGACAAGACCGAGCACCGAGTGAGAATGGTGCAACTGTCGCGGACGCTTGTGAATCAGCCAGACCGACCCAGGCCAGAACAAGCAGCACTTACATCCGTGTCTCGGCCACTGGTAGGATTCCGTGTCGATGAACCGTTCAGGTTTGAACTCTGCCGCGTCCTCTCCCCAGTACAATGCTATGGTACCAAATGGTCAGCGTGTAAGGACGACGTAGGTTTCATGTAAAAACCGGACAACTCACGGTTCATGTGCATACCCCATATATCTAGGATGACGAAACTACCTGCCGGGACAGGCATCGAGAACTTTGCAGTCTCGGTCGAAGGGCCAGCCTTGGACCCAGGGGCAAAATAGGTTCCAGGCAGGACGGCATCCCGATGCGCGATTTTTGTTATACGAGGCTCCACAGGGAACGTGCGAAGCGCTTCACGGATGCATGCCATGGCGTATTCCTTTGTAAAGAATCAGCGTGCCGATTGGAGGGAGCCATGGGGAATCTGACAAGTTTGTCCATGTACTCTTTGTGATTCTAATAGAATGTCGATTAACTATTTGTTCCCGATGGTGGGTAATAAAAGCATACCTCCGTTAGTTGCGAAACAGGTGTATCTGCGGGCCATACCTGAGTGACCTCCTCGTAAAGCTTCCGCTGAGAGTCCGGATGAAGGGCCAATAACACGAGCGTAAAGCAAAGAGTATGAGCAGAGGTTTCTGCACCAAAACTTCAGCTTTTTTGTGAAATCAGGGCATCAAAGCGTATTGCGAACCATGTCCTGCAAGCAGGAAAGCCTACGAGGAGAGGGATGACTAAAAAGTCAAATATACCCCAAAGGTACACTCACGAATATGTTGGAGAGAAGTTCTCCCTCTGTTAGCCGCTTCGAGCTCCCATCCTCGACCATGTTTGCTTCAACGAGGTTGTGTAACAATGCCGTGCCTGAAGCACCAGAGGGTTTGCCGGACATAATATTGGCGCGGGCCGAGGCTACGAGATCAAGCATATGAATTCGCAGATCATCGAACGCAAGCCGGACCGACAGTGCACGGGAAGAAAGATAAGGCACTTTAACAATGGACGAAAACGGATAAAACCATCTTGGAACGAGAGCGTTGAAGATAATGTTTGTGACCGAGTCGACGACTGCGGATTGGAACGTGAGCTTGCAGCCAGATGGAAGTTCTTCTGTCACTTCAGTGGCCCATGAAATCCGTCTACCAAAACCTGCTGCAGAGATTACAAAAAGGGTTGCCTTGGAGCTTGTTCAGGTTCAGCTGCCCATACGATGATTACATCTCTCACCTGCGTCATGGTTGGTAATGCATTCACAACGTGCTCAGATCCGGTGGCATCGAGTTGTGTAAACCATTCGCTCATCACACGTAGAGTTTCGGACCAGACAAGCGCAGTGTTCGCCTTGGTACTAGTTCAAGGGCGTGATCACGAAGCGAGTGAAAGAGGACTTGCCTCGTTGAAAGCGGACATGGCGACCGAACGATGGCGTTTCCAATCGGACCCCTCTGCGCTGACAACGTTTCCTCCATAAATGTTGATCATCTCGTAATCGTCTACATTCTTCTGAAAGGTGTGTCGCTCCGAAGAGACGAGTTTCAATGCCTCGGGATCTGCAAGCCAAAAGACCGGGCGGGGTGTTGTAATGTCGACAGAAGCGAAGGATGTGACACCAAGTTTCTTGTACACTAGATGTCTGCCTGTCAGCAATATCTTAGGGGAAAAGAGATGGGCATACACGAAAATTTATCGGACCAGCATCCACCCATGCCTGGCCGAGGGAATTTGGGGCCTAACACAAGGCTTATGGCTCCGACTGGGTTAACCCATAGCACTACGCGACCAGGGCAATCTCTACAAAGTGGATATTTGTATCTGGCCGGGGAAGCGAACAAAAAGCGTACTTTATCCTCACAAAGGCCGCCCGTATCGAGAGTGTCTTGTCAAGGGCAAACTTGACGATTGTGAGGGCGATACCTGTTATGATCCACCGGTGGATTGGCATGGATAAAATTGATGATGGGTCGTCCATGCCTTGCTAGTCGCTAGGTAGAGTTCCAGGCCAGCCAACCGGGGCTCTTTATAGTGAGAGATGGCACAATCACTGGCATGTGTTACCATCGGCTAAATGAGTGCCCTTACTAAGTAACTAAGCAGTGGTGGCATCTTGACTCCGACTCATTCAACGCAGTCCGGTGACAACTAGACCAACGTTTCATGGCTGCACAAGCTGCACATACTAGTATGAACCCCAACAAAAACCACAAAGACTCACCACTGTGACAATCCGTAATTCACAATTTTTGTTTTTGGGTCTTCGTTTATTGTCCAGTCACTGGGCCCTGCTTGTTGTCGGACATTACAGTATGCGCGGAGGTCAATTCACAAGTCCACCACATGAGCGCAATTTCAACGGACCAATCGATCGTGGACAAGTGGCTTCAAGAAGTGGGGATACTTCAGGTGGGGCCGCTCTCGCCGCCCATGTCCATTCTTCTGATTGCGACACGATCACCTGAACTCATCAACCATTTTTGGTAGGCTTCTAGAGTATATAGTCAGTTTTTCACTGCTTCAATTAGAAATACCCCTGGACAGGGGGTGCGTTGGGCGTGATTTTGGGCCAGCCACTGGATGTCTCGCCCACTCACAGTCATCCCGACGGACTTTGCGCCGATTTTCGACACGGGGCCGAGCGACCTTTAGGTCTCCGGGCGCTCGAAGCTCAAGCTGAACAACTCGACGGAAACCGCCGTCAGCCTCACGCACGGGATGGGCTGGGCCAACGGCAACATCGCCTACGTGCCCGTCTCGTTCAGCGGGTACGCCGTCGCGATCTCCCATGACTAACAACCCGGAAGGCGCCGAGGACACCCTCGGGCCCCAGCTCAACGGGCTCTCCATGTTGGAGCGCAAGAGCAAGAACGTCTCTGCGTGGTCTGATGGTGAACCTGTTCGCACAGCGCCCCTCGGCGTCGCGCACGATTAGGCTCGCGCCGAGCGCTCCGACGATGGGGAGGGAACCGCGAGGGGCTACCTCACAACCGAGGGGCACGACGCTTGCGACCGGAACATGACCTCCCGTGCGATGCGGTCGACGTGATCTGTGTGCTGTTTGGCAGTGCGGTGCACGTCAAGATAGTCAGCCAGGATACGTGGTGTCACGCCCGGTCTGGAATAGATCAATCTCTCATCTGCGCTTGAGTGCGTCCGCGATGTCTTTTTTCTGACCGACCCCGCGAACCCACGTCAGGGGTATCGCATACTCGATCAACCTCAAACAATCAGGCACCGCACTCTCTTCCTGTCCCCCCTGCATAACCGACTCTACCTATCGCTCCTCTCCTTCACGCAGTGATGCCCATAGATAATATTTGCTTAGTCACAGAACAAAATTGTAGCATATAGTGGAGTGTGGCTGATAACACAGAAATCACGTACGTGTCGATCGACACAGCAGACCAGAGCAATAAGTATTTGAGCCAAACCTACACCCGCCGACGCAGCTTCACCCGAGCGTTCAGAGGCGTCAACGCTAAACCGGTCCCCCACTTGGTCAATGCCTCTTTCTGCGCTTCAAACGGCTTGTTCGCGAGGTCGTCCGGGATCATGATCTCATACCTGCGCACGACGCTCGCAAGGATCCCAACCATTTCTGCGTATGCGAATCGCTGACCGATACAGGACCGAGCACCAAGTGAGAATGGCACAACTGTCGTGGACACCCGTGAGTCAAATAGACCACTTCAGCCGGAATAAGCAGCACTTACACCCATGCCTCGGCCACTGGTAAGATTCCGTATCGATGAATCGTTCAGGTTTGAACTCTGCTGCGTCCTCTCCCCAATACAATGCTATGGCGCAAAACTGTTAGCGCGACGAGGGCCATGGGTTTCATGCAAAGTATGGACGACTTACGGTTCATGTGCACACCCCATATATCTAGCATGATGACGCTCCCTGCCGGAACGGGCATCGAGAACTTTGCAGTCTCGGTCGAAGGACCGGCCCTGGACCCAGGGATAAAATAAGTTCCAGGCAGGACGACATCCTGACGTGCGAGTTTCCCTATACGAGGCTCCACAGGGAACGTGCGAAGCGCTTCGCGGATGCATGCCATGGTGTATTCCTTTGCGAAGAGTCAGTATGCCGACTCAGGGGAACGACGGGAAATCTGACAAGTTTGTCCATGTATTCTTTGTGGTCCTAATAGAATGACGATCAATCATTTGTTCCCGATAGTAGGTAGTATCGAAGTATACCTCCATTAATTGTGAAACAGGTGCGTCTGCGGGCCATACGCGAGTGACCTCCTCGTAAAGTTTCCGCTGAGAGTCCGGGTAAAGGGCCAATAACACAAACGTAAAGGAAAGAGTATGAGCAGAGGTTTCTGTACCAAGACCTCAGCTTCTTTGTGGAATCAAGGCATCAAAACATATCACGAACCGTGCCCTGCAAGCAGGAAAGCCTACAAGTAGAGGGATGACTAAAAAGTCAAACACATGCCGAAGATACACTCACAAATATATTGGAGAGAAGTTCTCCTTCTGTTAGCTTCTTCGAGTTCCCATCCTCGACCATGTTCGCTTCAACGAGATTGTGTAACAAAGCTGTGCCTGAAGCACCAGAGGGTTTGCCGGACATGATATTGGCGCGGGCCGAGGCTACGAGATCAAGCATGTGAGTTCGTAGATTGTCGAATGCAAGCCGGGCCGACAGTGCACGGGAAGAGAGATAAGGCACTTTGACGATGGACGAAAACGGATAAAACCATTTTGGAACGAGACCATTGAAAATAATATTTGCGATCGAACCAACGACTGCAGATTGAAACGTGAGCTTGCAACCGGGAGGAAGTTCTTCCGACGCTTCGGTGGTCCATGAGATCCGTTTACCGAAACCTGCTGCAGAAATTACAAAAAGGGCAGCCTTGAAACTTGTCTCAGGCCTTGCTGCCCATATGGTGATTACATCTCTCACCTGTGTCATGGTTGGCAGTATATCTATAACGTGTTCAGCTCCAACAGCGTCGAGCTGCGTAAACCATTCGCTCATTACACGTAGGGTCTCAGACCAGACAAGGGCAATGTTCGCCTTAGAGTACCAGAATCAGGGGAATGATCATAGACATAAAGCGAGTGAAAGATGGCTTGCCTCGTTGAAAGCAGACATGGCGACCGAACGATGGCGCTTCCAGTCGGACCCCTCTGCGCTAACAACGTTCCCTCCATAAATGTTGATTATCTCGTAATCGTCTACGTCCTTCTGAAATGTGTGTCGATCCGAAGAGACGAGTTTCAATGCCTCAGAGTCTGCAAGCCAAAAGACCTGGCGGGATGTCGAAACGTTGACGGAAGCGAAGGATGTGGCACCGATCTTCTTGTACACTAAATGTCTGCCTGTCAGCGATGCCTTAAGGAAATGGGACGAGCATACACGAAAATTTATCGGACCAGCATCCACCCATGCCTGGCCGAGGGAATTTGGGACCCAACGTAAGACTCATGACTCCGAGCGGATCCAGCCATAGCACTATGCGACCGGGACAATCTCTGTAAGATGGACATTTGGATTTAGCTGTGGAAACGAACGAGAAGCGTACTTGATCCTTGCAAAGGCCGCCCGTACCGAGAGTGTCTTGTCAAGGGCAAACTTGACGACTACAAGAGCGATACCTGTTATGATCCACCGGTGGATTGGCATGGATAAAATCGATGATGGGTCGTCCATGCTCCTCGTTAACCGCTAGCGGAGTTCTAGGCCACTGAGTCGACCAGGGCTTTTTATCCCGGGGAGTGGCACCATCACTGGTAGCACAGGCATCGGCTAAATGAATAAATACCCTTACAAAGTGGTGTCATCCTGTCCGACTCATTCGATGCAATCCGTTACCGAGCAGACTCAACGTTTCACGACTGCAATCTGCACATATTTATGAACGAAGTTTGTTATCCCCCGAAGGCTCACCACTGTGCCAATTGGTAATCCACAAGTTTTTCTTTTTCTTTGGATTCTCGTTTTTTGTCCAATCAGGCACTGCCTGTTGTCAAACGCCACATGGGGCTAATGCGGGGGTCAACTCACAAGTTCACAGCCTGGGCGCACCTTGAACCGACGGATCAATTGACCATGGACAAGTGGCTTCAGGAAGCGAGGGTGCTTCAAGCGGGGCTGCTCCCACGCATGTCCATTCTTCTGATGACGGCAACCACAAGCCTTCCGATCACTTGGACGCCTGACCATTAAGTTTGGTAGTCTTCCATGAAAGTATATAGTCACATATTGTGCTATCACTGCCAACTCGCACCCTCGAAAAATCTTTCTTGCTCGTTTCCATTCTTTCTCAAGTCCATCTTTCCAATCAACCCACATGTGACATACCTCTCGGGCGAATTCATGTAAAAAGTCGTTCGAATAGATCGGTGATGGGCAACAGACGCGCTCACTCGCCTAAATTAAAATACCCCTGGACGGGGCGCGAATAGGATGATTAGCGCTTTCGCTGGCCCGAAACCGCGCCCAACACACCCTGCTCATGATACTGGGGCATCTCGGGAACAGACATAGTAGGTAGGCTCAACGCCTCGTCGTCCATCCTCCGGTTTACCACCAGGTCGCATGCTGGGCCCAGGGCAGTGTTTGCGGTGCTAATCAGGTTCCTTGATCATCGATGATCGATCGATGCCGACGGACAATCCCGCAGACATTCGGTTGTTTACTACATGCTCCGTGAGCCGGTATGTTTTCGGACCGTTTTATGGCATGATTGTGTTTTGAACACGCCTGTCTGGAGCTGACAATACGGATTTTGCCATCACTCTCGATGGGTTTTCATTCACGACCAAGGCGGTGGCCAGCGCTAACAAGGGCTCATCCGATAACCATACCTTGCGAAATGTGGCCAACGTGCAGGTTGTGAGAGACGCGTGTCTCGGGCGAAGAGCGACGGGGTCAAGAACCACTATTAGACTAATTATCGACACGCGTACTGTACCATACGATTATATAAGCGGGGATTAACTAACGCGAGACCGGATTTCCAACACAGGTATGTCAGGTTCCCTTCGTCTCTTCCACAACGCGTCGCCTGACCTATCATCCATCCAGTATATCGGAACCGTCAACCTCGCCGGCCACGGTATTTCCCGCCCTTCCACTCTTCCCAGTCGTCACATCGCCCACTCACCGCCGCCCCGACAGACTTTACGCTGGTCGTCAACTCGGGCTCGAGCGACCTCTGGGTCTCCGGGCGCTCGAAGCTCGACGAACACCGCCGTGAACCCCATGACAGGATGGACGGGCCTACGGCGACATCGCTTACGCACCCGTCGCGAATCGGTGTTCCTCAACGTCGGCAAGATGGACAACCAGGAGGGGCGGAGGAACGCCCGTCGGGGCCGCTCCTGATCGGGCTCGCGCTAGAGCGCTCCGACGACGGGAAGGAAACCGCGGGGGGCTACCTCACGATCAGCGCATACGAGATGATACGACGCGCGTTACCGGAATGTGACGTGCATGCCTAAGATCCCAGTCACGCTCGCGTCGAGGGAGATGATGACAGTGAACGGGGTGCGGCACCCGGCCCGGTCGGCGGTGCAGGGCGCAAAGGGCCAGGCGATCACGCTCGTCGACAGCAGGGTGAGTCTGGCATACATCCCGCCCGATGCGGTCGATGCGATCTACGCGCCGTTCGGGGGGTGCGGTGCACGTCAAGACTGTCAGCCAGGACGCGTAGTTCGTGCCCTGTCTAGAACAGGTCTATCTCTCATTCACGCTTGCGTGCATCCGTCGTGTCTTTTTTTTGTAGTCTTTCTTTTTTTTTTCGACCGACCCCGTGGAACCACGGCAGGAGTGTCGTATACCCGATCAACCCCAAATAATCAGGTGCCGCGCTCGCCTCTTCCCGTCCGCGACGCACGATTAGCTCCACCCATGGCTCTCTCTCCTTTGTCATGTACTCGTAGCTACCCCGCCGCATCCCAGGTAATATTAGCCCAATCACAGGAAAGAAGTATGGCATATAGTGGGGTGTAGTTGATGCGGAAAGCACGTACACGCGCAGATCGACAATGCGGTAGAGCAGCAAATACTTGAGCTAGGCTTACACCCGCCGACGCAGCTTCACTCGAGCGTTCAGAGGCGTCAACGCCAGACCAGTCGCCCACTTGGTCAATGCCTCTTTCTGCGTTTCAAAGGGCTCGTTCGCGAGGTCGTCCGGAACCATGATCTCGTACCGGCGCACGACGCTCGCGAGGATCCCAATCATTTCTGTGTATGCGAATCGCTGACCGATGCAGGACCGCGCACCGAGCGAGAATGGTGCAACTGTCATGGACACCCGTGAATCGAGCATACGACTTCGGCCGGAATCAGCAACACTTACACACATGTCTCGGCCACTGGTAAGACTCTGTGTCGATAAACCGTTCAGGTTTGAACTCTGCCGCGTCCTCTCCCCAGTACAATGCTATGGTACTAAACAGTTAGCGCGACAAGGGCCATGGGTTTCATGCAAAGCATGGACGACTCACGGTTCATGTGCACACCCCATATATCTAAGACGATGAAGCTCCCTGCCGGAACAGGCATCGAGAACTTTGTAGTCTCTGTCGAAGGACCGGCCTTGGACCCAGGGACAAAATAAGTTCCAGGTAGGACGACATCCTGACATGTAAGTTTCCCTATACGAGGCTCCACAGGGAACATGCGAAGCGCTTCACGGATGCATGCCATAGCGTATTCCTTTGCAAAGAGTCAGCATCCCGACTTGGGGGGACCACGGGAAATCTGACAAGTTTGTCCATGTATTCTTTGTGACTCTGGGCGAATGTCAGTCAGCCATTTGTTCCGGAGAGTAGGTAGTAAGCATATACCTCCATTAATTGTGAAACAGGTGCATCTGTAGGCCATACGCGAGTGACCTCCTCATAAAGCTTCTGCTGAGCATCCGGGTGAAGGGCCAATAACACAAACGTGAAGCAAAGAGCATGAGCGGAGGTTTCTGCACTGAGACCTCAGCTTCTTTGTGGCATCAAGGCACCAAAACATGTCACGAACCATGTCCTGCAAGTAGGAAAGCCTACGAAGAGAGGGATGACTGAAAAGCCAAATATATGCCAAATGTACACTCACAAATATGTTGGAGAGAAGTTCCCCTTCTGTTAGCCTCTTCGATCCTCCATCCTCATCCATGCTTGCTTCAACGAGGTTGTGTAACAATGCTGTGCCTGAAGCACCAGAAGGTTTGCCAGATGTAATATTGGTGCGAGCCGAGGCCACGAGATCAAGCATATGAGTTCGCAGATCGTCAAACGCAAGCCGGGCCGACAGTGCACGGGAAGAGAGATAAGGCACTTTAATTATGGACGAAAACGAATAAAACCATCTTGGAACGAGACCGTTGAAGATAACATTCGCGATCGAACCGACGACTGCAGAATGAAACGTGAGTTTACAACTGGGAGGAAGTTCTTCTGGCACTTCAGTGGTCCATGAGATCCGTTTACCAAAACCTGCTGCAGAGATTACAAAAAGTGCTGCCTTGGAACTTGTTTGGATCTAGCTGTCCACATGATGATTGCATCTCTCACCTGTGTCATGATTGGTAATGTGTCCACAACGTGTTCAGATCCAGTAGCGTCGAGTTGCGTAAACCATTCGCTCATCACACGTAGAGTTTCGGACCAGACAAGCCCAATGTTTGCCTTGGAGTACCCCAATGAGGAGAGTAATCACGAAGCGAGTGAAAGATGGCTTGCCTCGTTGAAAGCAGACATGGCAACCGAACGATGGCGTTTCCAGTCGGACCCTTCTGAACTGACAACGTTTCCTCCATAAATGTTGAGTATCTCGTAATCGGCTACATCCTTCTGGAATGTGTGTCGATCCGAAGAGACGAGTTTCAATGCCTCAGAGTCTGCAAGCCAAAAGACCTGGCGGGATGTCGAAATGTTAACGGAAGCGAAAGATGTGGCACCGAATTTCCTGTACACTAAATGTCTGCCTGTCAGCGATGCCTTAAGGAAAGGAGACTAGCATACACGAAAATTTATCCGACCAGCATCCACCCATGCCTGGCCGAGGGAATTTGGGACCCAACGTAAGACTCATGGCTCCGAGCGGGTCCAGCCATAGCACTACGCGACCGGGACAATCTCTGTAAGATGGACATTTGGATTTAGCCGCGACAACGAACAAGAAGCGTACTTTATCCTTGCAAAGGCCGCCCGTACCGAGAGCGTCTTGTCGAGGGCAAACTTGCCGACTACAAGAGCGATACCTGTTATGATCCACCGGTGGATTGACATGGATAAAATCGATGGTGGGTCGTCCATGCTCTTTGTCAACCACTAGCGGGGTTCCAAGCCACTGAGCCAACCTGGGCTTTTTATCCTGGGAAGTGGCACGCGTCACTGGTAGTACGCACAGATATCGGCTAAATGAATAATAGCCTTAGAAGTGGTGGCGTCCTGTCTCACTCAATATAGCACTGGTTACTAAGTAGACTGAACGCTTTATGACCGCAGTGATGGCAATCTATCCGATTCTGCACATATTTATGAACAAAGTTTGTTATCCCCGGGCCCCAAAGACTCACCGCTGCTAATCGGACGGTAATTCACAAGTTCTTTTTTGGATTCTCGTGTATTGTCCAGTCAACCTGAGGCACTGCCCCTTGTCGAACGATAGTAAGCTGCGTTACATGCGGCTGATGCGCGGGTCAACCCGAAAGTTCGCAACCCGAGCGCACCTTAGACCAGTGGACTAATTGACCGTGGACAGGTGATTTCAAGAAGTGAGTGCTTCAAGCGGGGCCACTCCGAGTCTCACGCATGCCCATTTTCCTGGTGGCGATCACGTATCATTCAATCACTCGGATTCCTCAACCATTTTTGGCAGGTTTCCAAAGTCGTTCGAGTGGGTCAGTCATGGACAACAGGCGCGTTCTCTCCCAGTGAACAGAGCGATTGCTCACCTAAATTACATAAGATGCTCCGGAATGTGGCACAGTTATGTTGGGTGATGAGAGTTTTCGCTGGCCCGAAATCGCGCCCAATACCACCTGTTTATGATGCTGGAGCCTCCCGAGATTAGGCATCGTAGGTAGGCTCAGCGCCCTATGCCCGGACCAGCGTTTTCAGTGCTAATCAGGTTCTTCGATCATCGATCCACGTTGACGGTCAATCCCGTTACAACGTCCTCCATGAGCCGGTAAGTTTTTGGACGGTCTTAACCAGTGCTTGGTTACATTTTAAACATGCCTGTCTGTCTCAGCGGAGCGAGAAACATATAAAGCACCCTCCGTCCCTGGCCACCGTCTATGCACCTGCCAATTTATTTCCCCATCTTTCTGAACCTGTTCTCTGGCGTGCTTCTGGCTAGCGACGCGTCCGTTCCCTCCAACACTGACAACACAAATTTTGCCACTCCTTCCGACGGCTTTTCATTCACGACCAAGGTGGTGGCCAGCGCCGACAAGGGCTCGTCCAACAAGTACATGTTGCAAAATGTGGCCAACATGCAGGTACGCCGAGTTCCTTTACTTTTTCCCGACACGTCTCCTGACCTGTCTTGTAGTACATCGGGACCGTCAACCTCGCCGGCCACGGTATTTCCCCCTTCCACTCTTTCTAAATATCACACCGCCGACTCACCACCGCCCAGACAGACTTTACGCTGATCGTTGACACGGGCTCGAGCAACTTCCGGGTCTCCGGGCGGTCGAAGCTCAAGCTGAACAGCTCGACGGACACGGCCGTGAACCTCGCGTACGGGATGGGCTGGGCCTACGGCTCCGTCGCCTACGCGGTCGCGAACAGGTGTTCCTCAACGTCGGCAAGACAGACAACCAGGAGAGCGCGGAGGGCATCCTCGGGCTCAACGGGCTTTTGGTGCTAGTGCGCGATGCCAAGAACGCCTCCGCGCGATCGATGATGGCAAACATGTTCGCGCAGCGCTCGTCGGGGCCGCACCTGATCGGGCTCACGCTAGACCGCTCCAACGATGGGGAGGAGACCGCGGGGGTTTACCTCACGATCAGCGCATACGAGATGATATGATATGCGTTATCGGAATGTGACGTACATGCCCAAGATCCCGGTCACGCCTGCGTCGAGATGATGACGGTGAACGGGGTGCGGCACCCGGCCCGGTCGACGGTGCAGGGCGTGCGGTGCACGCCAAGACTGTCAGCCAGGACGCGTAGTTCGTCGTTCACGCTTGCGTGTCTTTTTTTTTGTAGTCTTTCTTTTTTTTTGGCCGACCCCGTGGAACCACAGAAGGAGCGTTGCACACCCGATCAACCCCAAATAATCAGGCGCCGCGCTCCCCTCTTCCCGTCCGCGATGCACAACTAGCTCCACCCATCGCTCTCTCTCCTTTGTCATGTACCCGTAGTTACCCCGCCGCATCCCAGGTAATATTAGTCCAATCACAGGGCAGAATTGTGGCATATGGTGGGGTATGGTTGATGCAGAAAGCACGTACACGCGCAGACC
>JBBPUI010000896.1:0-14096 GCA_038094615.1 Heimioporus aff. retisporus | reverse complement strand
TTTTTTTCTTTTTCTTCTCTCGTTTTCTCTTCCCAATGGCATTTTCATGATCCCTCCTCCCTCCCCCCACGGACGTGCACCTTTTTTTTTCTTTTTCCTTTGTTTGTCATGACTATACACACAGATGCGGACGATCCTCGTTCAATGTCCTTTTTTTTCACATACCTTCAGGTAAATCACGTTCTGACCTTTTTCTTTTCTTTTTCTCCCTTTTTTTGTGCTTTGGTGTATCGTATAATTATATTTGAACAAGAGACGTGTGATTTCTCGTTTGTTCCCACGCTCGCTCAACTTTTCTTTTCTGCACATCGTCGTCGTGGTTTTGTCACAAACTGCCATGTCACTCTCACTTTCCCTCAGACGCGCTGCGTTTGCGCCCCGACTCGGTGCGTCCATGTCCTAGGATGTTTGACGTTTGACGCTGACGAGGCCGCTTAGCTCGCTCCGCCCGTTCGATACGGTAAGTCCCTATGTTACTCCCCAGTGAGGCGCCTCCATACACACACGCACACACGCAGGACTGTCCACACAGAGTCCCTCCCGCCCTCTGCCTCGGAAACGATCCTGAACGCCCAACGCCTCCGCCGCCCGTCGAGCCCGCACTTTACGATCTACCAGCCCCAGCTGACATGGCTGGGCTCGATCGCGAACCGGGTGACGGGTGCCGGTCTGAGCACGCGTGCGTCTCCCTCCCTCATTCTCATTTACGTGTGACAAACTGACCTCCCCCGGCAGTGCTCTACGGCTTCGCGCTCGCGTACCTCGTCGCGCCCGAGACGTTCAGCAGCGCCAACGTGCTCGCGCTCGTGGTGAGCGCACCTGCGTGGGCCAAGGTGGCGGGCAAGGCGGTGCTCGCGGGGCCGTTTGCGTTTCACGGGTGGAACGGGGTGCGGCATTTGGCGTGGGATCTGGGAAAATGTGCGTGCATTCGTGGTCGTGTGTGTGTTCTCTCGTTGCGTTTGGTTGCTGACATGGTTTTGTGTGCGTGTGTGACGCGTGCAGTCGTGAATGTCAAGGGGGCGTATAGTACTGGGTATGCCGTGTTGGGTGCGACGGCGGTGTCGACGGCGTATTTGATGTGGATGTAAAGTGAGGAGGAGGAGGAACGATCGATATCATCGGTGGTAGAGCGGGGGGAATGATTATCGCCGCCCGGGATGTTGCGGGATGCGGTTGTGGGTCCCTCAGGGGGTCTGTATGAAATGCGATTCGATTGTGCCTACTCCCCCTTTGGTTTGTTTGTCTGTCTTGTCCGCCAGAAGCCGAATTCCGATGGCCGGATCAGCGATGACGTCGACCAAGACCGTATCGGTCGCATAATGCATGCAACTATCTTCATCTTTTGGGTCGAACAATGGGATGCTGAAGGGATAAAAATAAAATAAAAAAGGTGGTGCTCCATCTCGCCAACCACCACCATGTCGCGCGAACAATACGGTCCGTCGCTAGCGCGCTCTCACCGCCGTGTTTGCTCACCAACACCGAAACAGAGCACTACCCCTTCGCGACGATCCTCGACCCTGTCCCCGTCCCGCCATCCCACTACCCGATCGAGCTCCACCAGTTCTGGCGCGGCGAACTCGCACGCGGCCTCCCACTCCCGCTCCACTGGACCCTCGTCGTCCGCACCGCGCCCGGCAGGGGCAACACCCACGAGATCGTCGGCGACACCGACACCTACGCAACCCAGGACCGGTTCGACGTCCCGCTGCGCCCCGACTCGGACGCGGACTGGCGCGGCGCGCACGTCCTCGGGTACGTGTCCCCCCTCGGCATGGAGGCGTTCTGGAACCAGATCGCGCTCGTGCCCGTGCTGCGCGGGCGGGCGGGGTGGAACTGCCAGGACTGGGCATACGAGGCGCTGAGGGCGGCACGGGGCGCGGGCGGGGGGGTATACGTGCAAGAGGTGACGCTGGAGCAGCTGCGGGCGCACATGCTGTGCTTGTTGGAGGCGTGGGAGCGGGGGGATATCTGAGCCCGCGGTATCGATGATGATGTCCACATCAACTGGGGTGTGTGTATGATAATGGCCGTCACAATGGCCAGAGTATTATCCGCGGCGCGATGCTGCCTTGGGCGCCAGAAGCGAACTATAAGATCAGTGATAAATACAGTGCATGAATGAGCGAGATCAAACACGCACATATGATATCTGTCGATTCTGCATCACTGTGTTTGTTGGAGGTGTGGGAGCGAGGGGATATCTGAGATATCATCGGGTGGGTCATGATCAGAAAAGGGAGTGTGTATGATAGACGGTACTCCACAACGAGGCTGTCCACGACGGCCAGAGTACTGTTCGGGACGCGATGCTGCCTTGGGGCAACTGGAAAAGAACCATGAAATGAGCGTGATAAATACACACATGAATGGGCGATATGATGCTGGTTCTGCACATTTTAATCCGCCGTGCTTACCGTGTTTTTTTTTGTGATATCGCCGCACTTGTGTGGATCCACCCCACCTTGAAAGAAGAAAAAACCTCGACGTGAACTCTAAGTGCTAGATGTGATCCGCTCGAACGGTGAGAGATGAATGGGAGCACGAGCATCGAGGAGGTCGTGGTGGGTAGCGCGTTTGCTCCCATCCTCGTCGTGGGGTGGTAGACTCGTAGTGGGCGAGCCGCGTCGGGTCATCGCAGTGCCTTCGCCTCCGCTCCCCCACCTCGCAAGTCGCAGTGGCGGCCGTGACGGTGTGATGGGTGGGGTCGTCATAGCTACTCTCGCCATCAAAAACACCTGGCGCCGTGTCAACGGGCCATCACGACCGTCCCTTGCGCTCACCATCGCGACCGGCCGGGCCGTCGCGGCGCCATTGCTCATCTTCACCGTGGTGGCGGCAGCGGGGTAGGGTAGGTTGTAGTAACGCCCTTCCGATCATTCGTTGTTGCGGCGCCTCCGGCACACGGGCCTCGTTCTCGCCATCGAGGTGCTGTCGTGGCACCTTCCACCTCGTCCTTGTCGTCGTCCTCGTTACCGTCGGCACGACCCTTCGGCTCTCGCCATTGCCGTAATACCGTCATGGTGGTCGTGACGGTGTTGTGGGCGCGCGCCGTCATGGCGCCTTGGTGGCGTGTTAATAGGCACTTTGTTGCCGTTATGGTACACGTGGGCCCGTGGTATGTGAATCCAGACACAATCTTCCGGGACAAAACAAGTTAGTGAGCGGAGTCAAACCAACGGAGCCTCTGCAGAAGTGTCACAATGAAAGCGTGACACTGGAAGAATTTCATTAGATGTGGCTGAAATGAGGTCCTGTTCCAAGAAGTCGGGGGGCTAAGACGGTCCTCAGGCATGAGTATGGTAAGACCTAGGGGCGTAACTGGGCAGGGGCGAGGTGGATAGACAGAAGGGATCATCAAGCTATTCAAATGAAGGCAATGTCCGAAGTGTATCCACACGCTTTAATAGACATGTGACATGTTCGGCGCCACTACTAGGTACTTCCTCCTCCGCCCACCCGCCGTGCACGACGATGACAACGACGTGTAGTACCCGACCGCACCCCACCGTTGAACACAACGGCGACTGCAACGCCCCCCACGCCAATCGCCGTCCCACCACCGCTCCGTCTGCTGTGGCGAGTGGGTCAAACATGCCAATGTACTTACATGGAGGTCTTGTGGGTACAATAGCACGAATTTACGAGGATACTACTGTAAATACCCGTACATACTATCTGCACGTGCAAGCGCAGGCAGATGTTAATTGTCACCAAGAAAAAAACGCGGCGGATTAAATGTGCAGAATTAACATCATACGCACGAGTCATAGGGGCTTTAGTGTGCCCTCACAGAGATGCAGGGTGAGGACGCCGACCGGAAGGAAGCGTGCGATACGCCCGGAAGTATAGACCAAGGCGTTCGTGCACACACGCCACCACGATATGATGTGAATGCCGTCGGTTCCATGTAGTCTGGTAACCGGCCCGCTATGAGGTTGCCCCTTCGCGCGGCGACTTCACAGCGGGCTGGTTACCAGACTAACCGAAAGTGTGCACCGTAGGAATCAGGGCGGAGTATAGGGCGGATTGCATCCCTTCAGCGACGAAAGCGTGCAAGGTGCACACACGCTAGTAGCGCTAGCCGGAGCATCGAACGGACCTGAAGATCCGGGTCCAGACGCGTCTACGGAGGAATTAAGCAGTGTACCTTGGGTGGCGTCCGCTGACCACAGAAACAACAGAAGCGTTGTAATCCTTTATAATGCATTTTTGACATTGGTCACAAACCCTTGTGATACCTTACATTGGATTAGCACGCTTCTATTTCTTCTGTGGTACGACACCTACTGAGCAACCCGTGGTCATAGCGAAGATCACTGGTCAAAGCTCACATCGTGTACCTTTGATGCCATCCACGATGATCACATCCAAGCGGCTGTCCCCCCAAACTCGGTCCACCCCACGGCCAAAATGGTACCACAAAGCCTGCCCGCTTGCACGCGACGTCCACACCGGACAATGCGCACAGACGGGGGTCCTGCGATATAAAAGCCGCCCGTCCGACCGACCGCAGAGGAACGTCAGCCTCGATCGTCTGCAGCTATCACGTCACCTCCTCAGCGAACCACGTCTGAAAACGGTAACGTACCCCCGCTCGACCGTCCCTCGATCGCCAAGGTCTCACCAGATCCCCTCCAGGCTTCCCCTTCTCGACTGTGCTCAAGCCGGTCCACGTCCCCGAGGGCCACTGCCCCATCGAGGTCCGCCAGTTCTGGCGCGGCGAATACACCCGCGGCATCCCCCTCCCGCTGCACTGGACCCTCGTCGTCCGCACCTCGCCCGCCCGCGGGAATACGCACGAGATCGTCGGCGACACCAATACCTTCGCGACGCAGGACCGGTTCAACGTCGCCCTGCGCGAGGACGGAGACTGGTGCGGCACGCACGTCGTCGGGTACGTGTCTCCTGCCCGGATGGACGCCCTTTGGAACCGGATCGCACTTGTGCCCGTGCTCCGCGGGAGGTGGACGTGGAACTGCCAGGACTGGGTGTACGAAGTCCTGGACGGGTTACGCGAGGAAAGCGAGGGGATGTACGTCGACGAGAGCACGACGCTGGAACGGTTGCAGGCGCACATGTTGTGCTTGTTGAAGGCTTGGGAGCAGGGCGATATCTAAGCGAGATGGCGTTGGCGTCTATCGAACAGAGTTGTATTGTGTACAAAAGCCCGTTTGGCGGCGAATGTCAGGGATGTTTTACCGTGTTCTGGCGGCCGGGCCTATGAAGATCGACGCATGGTAGATGGGTGTGCGCACCGCAAGCCACCTCTTGTCGGACGTGGCGAGGTGGGATTTGAATGCAGCCTCAGGCTGGGTGCAAATACGCAAGGTTCAAATGCGGGCATCGAGATCGAGGCACCCGTGACAGATAAATGCTAGCCGATGCATCAGAGATGAGCCTGTTCTCGACCGAGAGACCGGGTCCAGACTCGTCCACAGGAGCAAACAGCGACCTCGGGCGGCGTCCGCTGGCCGTATCTGCGGCGCTTGGTCATACATAATGTGGACCAGTCAGCGGTCCACGTCGTGCTGCAAAAGCGTCGAAACCGCACGACCAAAATGACACCGCAAAGGCTCCCTGCCCGTAAACGTGTGCTCCACAGCGCCCGCGACACCGCGTATGCTGTGCTCGTTCAGGGGTTAAACCTCCACACCGGGACGGTGCACATGAGCAGGTCCTGCCAGTATAAAACCGTCAGTCCTCAGAACCACACATGAAGCATCGCCTCGATTCCGTCTCACGCTTAAAGACCACCCTGTGGACGATCCACGACCATGTCTGGAAACGGTACGTTTCCGCCCGCTCTCGATCCCCCTCCCCCTCCCCTCCCGTCTGACAAGGTCTCAACCCTCAGACTTTCCCTTTCCGACCGTGCTCCAGCCGGTCCAAGTCCCAGAGGGCTACCACTCGATCGAG
The DNA here is from genome assembly GCA_038094615.1 of Heimioporus aff. retisporus. Lineage (NCBI taxonomy): Eukaryota > Fungi > Basidiomycota > Agaricomycetes > Boletales > Boletaceae > Heimioporus > Heimioporus aff. retisporus. The sequence goes on along the minus strand of JBBPUI010000896.1, from coordinate 8,177 downwards.
CTTCGCCAATTCTGGCGTGGCGAACACACACGCGGCGTCCCCGTCCCTCTCCACTGGACCATCGTCGTCCGCACCTCGCCCACCAGGGGTAACACGCACGAGATCGTGGGCAACGTCGACGCCTGCGCAACGCAGGACCGGTTCAACGTCCCGCTGCGCGAAGACGGGGACTGGCGCGGCACGCACGTCGTCGGGTATGTGTCTCCCGGCCGGATGGACACGCTCTGGAACAGGATCGCGCTCGTGCCCGTCCCCCAAGGGAGATGGCCGTGGAGCTGTCGGAACTGGGCGTACGAGGTCTTGGAGGAGCTGCGCGACGAAAACGAGGGGATGTATGTGGATGAGAATGTGACGTTCCACCGGCTGCAGGCGCACATGCTGTGCTTGTTGGAAGCCTGGGAGCAGGGGGATATCTGAGCGCAGGGATCGCCGGTGCTCGTGCTTGTGGGCCTCGGGCGAAAAGGGGGCCCTGTCATTATGGAGAAGTAGTAAATCGTGTCAGTGGAGACGACATCAGAGTGTTCGCTGTATTTCCCGGAATCAGGTATATAGAAATCGAAGTATGGGGCCATAGGTAGATTTGCGCACCAGTCACGCCTCGGAGTGACAAAGCACGGCTGATGTGGCTTCAGAATGTTGATTCTGAGTAAGACATGTAAATGAAATGCTGTCATCTACTAAAAGGGTGCAACAATGCCAGACGTACAGATCAAAGCGCAAGTGTGCTGATTGGCATCGAACCTATCGTGACGATGCAAGGGCAAAGACTGATGAACCTCGCAAGCTACGAAGCGGTGCGAATGCGGGTACTAGCACCAAACCCGGTATCCATAGTGCTGGCGCAACGCATCAGACGCGCCTGTTCTCGACCAATCCAGACTCATAGAACTAAAACACGTACCTGGGCGTCGTCCCACGACACATACTGGGCAGCGTGTGGTCATAGGGGGGACCAGTCAAAGCCCACGTTGTGCACGCTTGACGCCATTCGCGATAACCATATCAAAGCGGCTACCTCCATACCTCGGTCCACATCATGGCCAAAACGGTACCACAAAAGGCGCTCGCTTGCGAAAGCGCTATGGGGGCGTCCACGTCGGGCGACGCACGCATACTAGCCCTGCCATATAAAACCGTCGGTCTGCAAACGGACACCACCCCGGTCGTTTTCAACCATCGCTCCGCCTCATCGTCAACGTGACCATGTCCAAAAGTAGTACGTTACTCCGCTCACCATTCCTCGATCGTCGTCTCACCAAATCCCTCCAGGCTTCCCCTTCCCGACTGTGCTCCAGCCGATCCAAGTCCCCAAGGGCTACTACCCCATTGAGGTCCGCCAGTTCTGGCGTGGCGAACACGCCCACGGGAAACCCCACCCGCTCCACTGGACCATCGTTGTCCGCACTTCTCCCACCCGTGGGAACACGCACGAAATCGTGGGCGACATCGACACCTTCGCGACGCAGGACCGGTTCAACGTCCCGCTGCGCGAAGATGGGGACTGGCGCGGCACGCACGTCGTTGGGTATGTATCCCCCGCCCGGATGGACACGCTCTGGAACCGGATTGCGCTGGTGCGCGGGATGTGGACGTGGAATTGCCAGAACTGGGTGTGGGAGGCGCTCGAGGGATTGCGGTATCCGGATCTGTACACGGATGGGAACATGACGTTGTGTGCGCTCCAGACGCAGATGTGCTGCTTGTTGGAGGCATGGGAGATAGGCGAGATTTGAGCTGCGGACGAGGAAGAGAAATAAGATAGGATAGGCAGACGACATCACCGCAAACTTTATTGGGTGTTCTTTGTATCACATGGCAATTGTAAGCTAGACTTGAAGTGTCAAACATGGATCCAAGAAGTTTGTGGGAGTGGAAAGTATACCTGTGCTTGGAATCCGAAGGAATAAGAATGGAGAGCGAATCAAGGGGCAAGAGGTGACCGACGTATTACACGCGAGTACCACCCGAACGCACATATCAAAGCACCGGGACCAACCTAGAACAAACGTACAGTGCAGCGCTCCAAACAGCACAAGCACATGACCATAGTTAGAGCCTCGATATTTTGTAACAACAATCCCATCAAGGGTATGGTAGGGATGTGGCAGATGGACGAAGGTAAGGGACTGTGTGGCACCTTGGAGTCGAGCTTTGATACCTTTATTCCAATACCGCCATCAATGGCGGAACAGGGTGTGCCAACGGTTGATCGGGGACGATTTGCATGTGGATGTGTAAGGATTCCACGTCCGTTATTCGATTCGCAACGCGTCCACCCCCAAACGGGGTGATCTTCAAGGATTCATAACGAATCGCTAACTGGGGATAGGGTTGGTTGACGAGGCTGGGAGAACATCAGGCGCAGCCTTGGTGCCGCAAGGCGTTTTAGCGATAATTTCGGGATTGGCAGAGATGCTGGACGTCAGGCATCGGCTGTCCACTGCTGCGCTGCGGAGAGAGAGGGATGTCTGCGTCCGGTTAAGCAACGACAGGAAATATGCATCAGTCGACGATGGCTGTCGTGACGCAGGAAGGCCTACCGACTTGAGGGTCCGACTCGAGGTACCGGTCCGAAGGATTATGTCAACGGTACGTTATACCCTGGTAGATGATAGAATAAGCCGAATTCGACAGCTACAATGTCTGCGAGGCTGTTCGACGTAATGTGTCTGAACTGCCACTCCGTAGCCCCATTTGGTTTTTTTTTTTAAATTTCTGCAAACCCACCGTTCAGTGCCGAGACTGCGCAAGGCTGTCCAAAAACACAATGTGCCCTAGCCCCATTCGGTACCTGCTACAATTTCTGCAAACCCACCGTACTTGTCCCGAGGCGCACCGTCGGAAGGGTAACTTTGGTATAGATGGATCAAACTTCCCAGGCTCCACTATCTCAAGGCTTGAATCCGCGTTTGCTCGATGCATGATACGAGATCGAGATGGAAATTGACGAGAATCCAGGGCACCCAGGGTTTGGCCGGTGCGTATTTGAGATCAAGTCGTGCAACGAAGTCCCTGCGACCGACACAGAAAGGGGCACAGGTACGCGCACGAGTGAAATGAAATACTGAGATGATTCATGGTGTAGTGCCGCACCAACGACTCGGAGAACAGTACTTGACGGTGGTGGGAACGGTGGCGAGTTACAACTTCGTCCCGGAGACTCGGCGGAGAGCACCATGAAGTGGCATGTAGAGAGGGATATCGGCTGTCTTCTAACTGATACTACTAGAAGAACGCCTCGTTATCGTGTCGCGCTGACAGATACACCCTCTTTGGTTGCTCCGATGCTCCACCGGTGGCGTTACGAGGTAATAGTACTTGACATGTGTCCTTCAGCTGTCAGTGTCATACTCAGCTCGCTAATCGGCAGGCTCACTAGTATACCCCTTGGTGGCTTCGCGGAGCCGGCTTGCCTAGTTCGGCTCGCGAGCTTGAGCAAGCAGGGATACTCGCGCGTTCTTCCTATCCTCCATTGAACCGCAAGAGTCGCGCTGCCCCAACTCCATCTTGCATGTCGAGTCGATGTCTGCTGTTCTGCAGCAAGCCGTCGAAAACGTCGTGGTGCAAGACTACGTGACCCGTGCGTTTCAAGTCCCCGTCTCTTTGGCATTTCCTGTCAGTTGACCTTGTGGTTTTTTTTCTTCTCAGTCACGCTCCTTACTTCCGTCGGGTATGACTACGGTACGTAGAACTCGCGTGTTTCACGTCGGACTAGCCTCTGAATCGACCCATCACTAGTCCTCACGCTGTCAGACGAGGTACGCTTGTATTCCTTGACTCATCACTGCCGACCTTACAGCTCCCACCTTGTAGGTCAGGTATATTTGGGTCCGCACACATTTTCCTCGGATCCGTTACCTCTTCTAATAGCACTACAGAACAAACACTGGACACGGGTGTCAACCATATTCGTTATCGTGCGTGCACAAACTGTTTATGCCAACACCATTTTGATAGTGTATCCTCAGTCTCGTTACTGTGGCCTGTGCAATGTCATGTATGTTCACGCTTGTCTTTCACGATTATAACTAATCGTTTTACTAGCCTTGCTCTCGTCGGTATGATTGAACCTCAGATTTTCTTTTTGTTGCGTTAACCCAACCTGGTCAAAGTGGGGACTTCGTTCGTAAATGTTTCTGCACAGGTGATATTCTATCTATCACTCCACCCATTGACGGCTTGCTGACTACATGAAGACGTACGTGTTTGTAGTTTGAAAATGCCCTGATAACGATGTTTTCGGACCACCGACTTTTCAATAGTTGTGAGCATAATGTGACATCACCATGGACACTTTACTGAATGCTTCTTCAGGCCAAACCGCTCTTCTTCTAAATGACTGGGCTCACTTGTTTTTTGCTTGCGGTGCACAAAGTGAGGTTCCGTGTTCACTTTCAACATGACGGATCACATGAATACATGCAGTGGCAATGATTCTTTGTGTGTGGGCATTATACGGTCGATCAAAGATCGTCTTCGGATCCCTCCTAGTATTACACATCATGGTGGTCGCCGCAACTATCGTTTCTTCCATTTCACACGCTACTCAGCCTGATAAGCCGGGTATGTGTGTTTTGGCTCAGCTTGAGCTTGCGATTGATATGACTTGATAGGGCTTGCGATGCAAGTGCTTAGTTTTTCATTATGCGAAGTGCAATATAGGCCCTTCATTCCGGAACTGGTCGCTGCATGTGGCTTCATCGCCCTCGGTGCGCTGATGTCTCTGCTCGTCGCCATCAAATTCGCCAGGGAATCCTATCAGATGTACAAGACGACAAAGCAGTTTCGTTTGAACCAATACATGAACCTGCTCATGAGGGAGGCCGTTATCTACTTCATTGTGTATGTCTGCCCCCTCTTGCGTGCCCTCGTTTTCATCATTGAGCTTATCTTTGTGACGCACAGCATCATGACGTTTGCACTCCGAATCGGGAAGCCGCCCGCGAACGAATGGGATGCGATACCGTTTCTGATTCTCGGCGTTATTCCGCCCTACGTCTTCGTCCCACGTCTCATCTTGAGCTTGCGGCGCATTCACGCGTGCGATGTACGCGGCATCCACGGGAGTGGGTCAAGCTCGACGTTCTACGCGAGTACGGCCCTGGGTGCGATGATGTTTGCGGAGTCGGAACAGGAAGACACGAAGAAGGTGCGATTCTCGGGCGACGATATAGAGATGGCCACGATGGACGGCCAGTCGAGCGAGATGACGCGATGAGCATGTCTGGACACTCTTTGGGCTTCCGTGCGCCGCGCGCGCAATATCCACATACAGATACCGCTCGGATACTAATATGCATGTATAGTTGTGTATAACAGTGTCCATACGTCGGAACATCGTCCACTCTTTCAATGAAGCGCACCCCACATGGATCCCTAAGGCACCGAGCGCGATCGGTGTGGGGCATCGTACTCTGATCGATCTGATTGTCAGTGCGTGTCACGGATGCCTCCCACCCGCGACCGTCAGATAAGACACATCCAGGAACCAGCAACGCCCCACTTAATGAATTTCGAGCGAGGGTTGGAGATCATCGTCGCGAACATTTGTATTGAGTGTTGCCAGCGACTACGATTTTGTCCATTCAAAACCTCGGGGTAACATAGAGGCACATATTCTACAAGGAGAAGGGCAGTCGCATATGTTCTTTCGCTCCAAGAATCAAGGATCCGGTACGCTGCCGGTGGGTGATCGCGGGTCGAAGTGATGCATAGCACAAATGTCTCAAGGTTCGGCTCCACTGAGCCCGAGTCGATTACTTTGTGGGGTCTACGGTGGCTGTGGTCGTCTTCCAGCTATCTTTCCTTTACCGCCTCATTGAATCTATTTTTTGGGCAAGTGGAGCATCTTATTTGTCAAGCGATCAACGAGGTGATCGACATTGCAAGTCATCGGATCGATTTTCGCAGAATAGCCCTCACCCCGCCGAGGTACAGTCTGGGACGTTTCCCGCTCTCTTAGCCGATCGAGAATGTCTGCTGGGGTGACATGTTCCAGAACTGCAGCACACGGCGGGCTAATCTCCCCTTGCATTCAATTTTGAGATCCATCCGATCATAGACGACACTAAATATAGACCATCAAGGGTAATCAACGTTCTGCTAGACGGCAGTGTTTCATTCAATTATGTACTCAAGCCACAAGATCCCCTTCCAATATCGACCGTCAATGAAAAGGGGGAACTTTGTCCCGATGTGAGAGCATTTCGAGTGGTCCGTGTCTGTCTGTGAATAAGACTCGTCCAAAGTGTATTCCGGGAACTGGATGACTTGCATCGGTGTATGATCTTCTGAACGACCGCAACCATTGACGCACACACGTACATACAATAGGGTTCGGGTGACGTTGAATGTCGTCCAAACGTAGCACAATGTCTATTTCAAACCCCGGTAAATCCTGTTAGTAACCCACCGATCCGTCCGGACGTCTTACCAGCACCCTAAGGTGGCAGTTGAAGGACATGTCAACTTTACCCGGGCAGCGCAGACGAGGCGCTGCCCGGGTAAGGATGCCATCTTCAACTACCATACATAGCTCGCCATATCTCGAGGGAGCTCCAGCGAGCCTGCTCGCCTAGCTCGGCTCGCTAGGCCGCCTTCTCGCAAGTATTTAGCAAGTAGTGTCAAGCACTTGAGCCGCAAGAGTCGTGCCTTCCCACCTCCATCTTGCATGTCGAGTCGATGTCTGTCGTTCTGCAGCAAGCCGTCAGAAGCATCGTGGTGCAAGACTCCGTGACACGTATGTTTCAAGTCCCCGTCTCCTTCGCATTTTCTGCAAGATGACCTTGCTTTTTTTTATTCTCAGTTATGCTCCTCACTTCCGTTGGGTATGACTACGGTAAGTAGAACTTGGCGTATTTCAGATCGGATTGACGTCTGAATCGACACCACAAGTTCTCACGCTGTCAGATGAGGTACGCCTTGCATTCCTTGGCCCACCACTGCCAGCTTTACAGTTCCCACCTTGTAGCTCAGGTATATTTGGGTCCGCACACATTTCCCTCGGATTTGTTGTCTTTTCTGATAGTGCTACAGAGCAAACACTGGACACGGGTGTCAACCATATTCGTTATCGTGCGTGCGCAAGTTGTTCGTGCCATCAGCACCATCCTGATCGTGTTTCTTCAGTCTCGTTACTTTGGCCTGTGCAGTGTCGTGTATGTCCATGCTTGTCTTTAACAATTACAACTCACCATTTTACTAGCCTTGCTGTCGTCGGTATGGTAGAATCTCAGATTGCCTTCTGTTGAATTAACCCAACCTGATCAAAGTGGGGAGTTCGTTCGTAAATGTTACTACACGGGTGATATTCTACTATGCCTCCACCCATTGACAGCATGCTGACTACATGAAGACGTACGTGTTTGTAGTTTTAAAATACCCTAATAACGATGTCTTTGGATCGCTGACCCCCCAATAGCTGTGAGCATAATGTAACATTGCCGCGGACATATTGCTGAACATCTTTTCAGGCCAAACCGCCCTCCTCCTTAGTGATTGGTCTCACTTGTTTTTTGCTTGCAGTACACAAAGTGAGGTTCCGCGTTCACTCCTCAAAATGACGAATCACATGGGTACATGCAGTGGCAATGATTCTCTGTGTGTGGGCATTATATGGTCGATCGAAAATCATTCTCGGATCCCTCCTACTATTGCATGGTGTAGCGGTCATCGCAACCATCACATTTTCTATTCTGCATGCTATTCGGCACGATGAGCTAGGTGTGTGTGTTTTTGTTCGGTGTATTCGCCATTGATAGGCTTTTATAGGACCTTCCGCGCAAGTGCTCAATTTTTCAATATGCAATGTGCAGTACAGGCCCTTCATTCCACAACTAGTCGCCGCCTGTGGCTTTCTCGCTCTTGGTGCATTGACGTCTACCCTAGTCGCCATCAAATTCGTCAGGGAGTCCTATCAAATGTACAAGACGACAAAGCAGTTTCACTTGAACAAGTACATGAACCTGCTCATGAAGGAAGCTTCTATCTACTTCATCGTGTGTGTCCGCCCCCCTTACATTCCCCCGTTTTCGCCGCTGAACTCATCCTGGTGACGTATAGCATTATGACGTATGCACTCCGAATCGGGAACGCGCCCTCGAGCTCGCTTGCGGCGACGTCGCTCTTGATCATCAGCACCATACCCCCCTTCGTGATCGTCCCGCGCCTCATCTTGC
>JBBPUI010000894.1:0-14101 GCA_038094615.1 Heimioporus aff. retisporus | reverse complement strand
TGGGCATCCGCTGACGCTCGACTTGATCCTGACGGAGATGATCTCCCGCAGGATCGCTGGATGGAGCTAAAAGCTCTCACAATAGTTAAGGGAATGGTACCGCGACAGAGTAAGCGCCTCGCTGAGAAGCGAGAAGCACAAACTCAGGAGGCATCAGAAATGGCCTCTGGAACGGAGAAGAGAACTGAGGACACCCCTTGCACGAAAGTACAAGAGGACCCAACGGTTTTCGAATCCGCCGAAGTCCATGCGACACCTCCCATAGTATACGGGGAGCAGCCAGAATTTCTGGAAGCTACCCATAAGGGATACGTGGGGGAACCGCTTTATGCGAAGATCTTGGCTCAACCAAGTCATTTTCGAAATTTCAGGGAGGAAAATGACCTCCTGTACACGACAAACCGTGGTGGCGAAAGAGTGATATGCCTATCACATGGGAGATATAAGGGCGATAGTATAATCGCCATGGTTATCAACCAAGCGCACAAGGCGCTGGGACACTTCGGTGCACAACGGACAGCGGACTATATCCGCTGCTGGTACTGGTGGCCAAGGATTGGCCATGAAGTAGAGCGGTTCTGTCGAACATGCCCAACGTGCCAAACTATGAAGGTGGACAACCACCACCCGATGGGACTATTGCATAGTCTGCCGACGCCAAGGCGCCCATGGAGCTCTATCGCCATGGATTTCGTGGGGCCATTCCCACCGAGCCAAGGGTATGACTACCTCTGGGTTGTGTTGTGTCGAATGACATCAATGGTACACTTGGTACCGATTAACACGACGATGCGTGCGTCTGAACTAGCGTGCAGATATCTACAAGAAATCGTCCGATTACACGGACTCCCCGAGACGATAGTCTCCGATCGCGATGCGAAGTTTACTTCGGCGTTCTGGCGCGAATTACATCGCATGATGGGAGCAAAGTTGCTCATGTCGACGGCATTTCATCCACAGACCGATGGCGCCTCGGAACGGGCTATCAGGAACATTGTCCAAATGCTCCGCGCGATAGTACAGCCCGATCAAACGAATGTTGAGAATGTAGCTTACATGATACATGATCACCTAACGATATCTAGAACGTTAGAGAAAGTTCCAGATCCATAGGATCAACTCGGAACAGTAAAGGATCATTCCGGAACCCTTCGGGTGTTCTAGGATCATTCATGGAATGTTATAGAACATAACAGAACATTCCAGACGCTTACTGATCATGATTCATAAGCTGTCCACTGTCATTTGAAATAGAGAACGTTGTGCTATTGGATAGAATACTCTAGAATAGACACAACAAGTACATACATTCTACATGTATATAAACCACCCGATATCGATGAACAATCGATAACGGAGTCACTACAATCAACTCCCTTCATCACAAGCCCCCTGATCTTCATTCAGAGATCTTGATCGTTCATCTGGTGTATCATCTAGTGAGTATTCCCACTAGGAGATTCTTGTCCTCTGCTGCCCTTTGCCCCCTCGGACTGTTCGAGTCACATCCCTAATCTCGAAAGGTTATGAGCCCCGCCTAAGGCGGTTTTAACTCGTAACAAAGCTAGAGAGATTCTTTGTGTAGACACATAGGAGACTCATCACTTGCGCACACGATGCCTCCTGCCGTCTCGCGCGATACACACATTTGGACTGCTGTAATCCATCAGATTGTCGAATGCTTGATTATAATCTATTCTGCATTCAGACATGGTCGCTTCATTATGAATGATAGCAGACTTTGTTTAATTCGCTTTCTTGGAGGAGCACTCCAAATCCGCCAATGGCGAGATCATTATTACCTATCCTTGCATTACTTCGATCGTGTGCTAACAATAGCCTACACAGATCGAAACGTAAGTGCAAGAGATCCTAATTCTTCCGGTGTTCCGAGTTCCTCCATTCCGACTCCACCCGTATCACCTCTGCATCCTCCCTATTCTCCGGTTTTACCCGAGAGGCCTTATATACCTACAAGGCCACGAACTCCGCTTTCTGCTGCTTCCCACTCCCTGCAACCACAGAGACAGGCTCAAAGCCCACCAGTACGTCGTACTGAGAGTATCCCTCGTCCAGTAGACTCACGAGAGGTCGCCCCAGGCGTACCTTTCCACATCCCTTGTCCTATCTGCCAAGGAGGTTTAGAACGAGGAGAGATCCATCGTCACGGTACGCAGGACGTTGTGAGGGTTTCAGACAAGATTGATAGCGACTCTACAGCAGTCGCATTTTTTACCGTTCTTGATTCTAATCAGAACGAGTCTCAGACGACAACACAGTCGTCTTCATCGTCGAACCGAGTAAGCAATCGTCCTGGTGAAGAAACAAACAGTGTCCCTTATGGACTTCTGCAGGCCGCTGTAGAAATAGCGAGGAGATCCCTTTCGCGTAGAGCCCCTGCTCCACGCCAGACTTCATCACCAAACGATTCATCCCCTTCGCCACAACACTATGTCCCTACTCCCCATCCTCAACACCATCTTCGAAGTCGTCAGCCCAGTCTTACAAGCAGTCGCAGGGCCGTCAACGGCACCAGTTCCACTGCACCATCCACGCCCTCAGTACCCGCAACTTCCTCCGGTTCTGATTCGCCAGCCAACCCCTTTCGTGGCAAGTCCCTCTCCCCTCGATCTCACTCGTCAAGCTCCTTCGGCCTTCGAAGCCGAAGAGATAATCGGGTCGCATCACCCATCGCGCCCCGATATACCATTCTCAGGCGAGGAGAACAACTGCAGGGGAATACCCATCACACCGCCAACAATTCGTCTGGCGAGCATCTCGTCGGTCCACACGACAGGCCAGAACACATTCAGGTCCTGGCCGATGACGGAGGAAGAATGGATTGAGGACTGGCAGATGAACAAGGAGCTGGGAGGACTGGCTTACGAGGAAGACGGATGTCATCCTCTCCCATCGCAGCTGGTCGAACGTCTAGGACTTCATCGCTCAGGTCAGGTGCTAACTCAACACGAGCTAGTCCAGCGAGTCAATCATCAAATGAGAGGCCTCGCCAACACGTCCGTTTTGACCTTGAGAGCGAGACTAGCGACGACGAACGTTCTGCGGGAGAGGAACGCCTTCTACGACGTGATATGGAGTCAGATGTACGACTTCTGGGCTCCAACGATGCAGGTCTCCCTTCGCGACAATCCCTCTCCCACATTTCCGAGCGCATGGTTTTATCAAACCCAGGAACTCCCTCCCTTGTCAACCTCGATCGGGATCATGGACGTGGAAGTTATCAGTCACCAATACATATGCCTCCCCATGCGGCAATTCTACCCACTCTATCAGGGCAGACTTCACCACATAACCGACGAGGCGGTAGCGGTGGAAGCCATTAATAGGTCTAGGCGGCTAGTTCTCCCTTTCGAAATTAACCCAGTAGAATTCCGGAGTACCAACACCGAGAAACCATCAAAGCTGGACATGCCCATCTGCGGGCTGTACTGCCCTGGTGAGACACTTAGGGAGACTTACGAGGCGAATGGCTGGGCATTCCCCTCCGCCACCTACGAGAAATCCGCATCAAACTACATGGTGCGAGGACACGGCTTTGAAATCTTCAGGCGAGATATCTTCCCCCCAACCGTCCACAACATGCTTCTCGTCAAATCTACATTTCCGAATGACTTCATTCGAGAACAATACTGGGTTCCCTTCGCTGACACGGAACCTCACAATTACGACTACCATAGAGAGCATGGGATGGGAATCAGGGATTTCAATGCGGTAACGGACTTGGAAACTCGGTTTCATTTCGACACCGAGATTAAACACGTAGATAAAAAGTACAAAGGCTTACACAAGCTGCAGCGCCACCTTCAGTCCAAGTGGTTGGACGAAGATGGACGACGAGTCGTTGCTGACACTCTCTCGGGTACCTATACTCAAGGCAAGAGAAAGGCTGCAGTGGAGGGTGAAGAGAAACGAAAGAAGCAACGCCAATTCTGAGGGTATTAGAGCGTTTGTACAGATAGCTGAACAGGACAGCACTTTCTTAGAGTTTCTCGCACCGACTGTACACAAATATTGGCCTTTGGGATCACGAAACCGTTACTGCTACAACGAGGACTACTATAGATCGTTTTTGGACTGGCACATTGACCTTGGAGGTTCATGTACCGAAGAACTACCGATTCAGTACCATACGCACATGAATCGAGACTTGAAACTGGATGGACAGTTAATTTACCCTCTCATTCCTAATCCCCATTACTTCGATTACATTTGGTTCACCTCCTTTGAACGAAACTCAATTAACCCTATACCCTCTTGGTGGACACCAAAAGGAGACGAAGGAGAGCCGTTTACAAAATTGGAATGGATCATGTACTGGGAAAGGAAAAGAAGAGAAGCAGCGGAACGGAAATGGATCAGGAGAAGAAGGCAAGGACCGCAGGATCCCCCTCCTTCTCTCGCATCATCTATACACACCGAGTCTGGAACTGGAGTTATAGGATTGCCTCCAACTGGAGCAGCATCTATTGGAATTCAAGGAACCGTTCCTTCGGGAACACCCGGAGTTATTTCATTCTCATTCATTGGTTATCTTTATGATCATCTGTTTAACGAATTTCCATTCGCAGATATCTACCAATATCTCTAAAGCATCATGACTTCGAGCATCTCCATCTCAGAAGACTTCAAAGTCGACAACACCTTACTTACTTGTGTCCAAACCCTTGCCGGACATTCAAACTATATCATGTGGTCGATTCGCATCCAATCCATTCTACAATCCTTATCGGTATGGGGATGGATTGAGGGTACTAATCAGCATAAGAACCATACAGGTGCTGACGCTCTCAAATGGGAAGCGATCGATAAGAGGATTGTTGGGATTATCTCCCAGACCCTCGGAAATCACCTGTTGCACCATGTGAATTTCACTTATGCCACTGACAAACCCTCGCTTGCCAAAACTCTTTGGGACAAGCTTGCGAATCTCTTCGCCTCTCGTGGCCTTTCAGGCCAGTTCTATCTGTTCTCTCAAGCAATGGCTTCCAGCATCAGAACCCAATCTGCCGCTGAGGATATCAATCGAATCACCTCCCTTTTCGAACAAATGACAAATGCCAGACTCAGTCTACCCGAGTCCTTCAAGGCGATGTTTTTGCTCACGAGACTTCCATCTGATTTCTCTGCATTCTGTACCACGATTGCTGAAACAGTTCAAACTACAAACTTTACAGCAGACAACATTTCCGGAAAAATTCTTTCCGAGATAGATCTCCGCGGATCAAGACAACCCTTAACCGCGAGAATCCACAATGTGGAGCAGAATCAGAATCAGAACGTAAGCGGTGCATTTCGCACCAATGTTATTCGCCGAGGACCACCCAAATCTAATACTTGGCGTCCCAAACAGCGAGGAAGCAGAACTCAATCCGGAAGAGGCCGAATAGACTATTCTGGTCAGCAGGCCTTCCCTCCGAGACATCGCAATCTTGGCAATCCGAATGCAAGCCATAATAGACAAGGCTTCGCTTCAAGACAAAACCGTCCTAAGGGACGAGACACAAAAGGGAAGGGCAAAGCCAAAGCCCATGAAATCATCGGTGACAGCTTCGCACATGCAGTCACCATCGATGAAACTGATCCTAATTTCTTCGGCAATCTCCATGAAGCTTCTACCGTCACTTATGACGAGAAATGGACAGAAGCTGGCATGGATTGGGCCGATAACGTTGCGCCAGAAGATGCGCATATGAGAATTGAGATAACAGAAGGTGAGAACCCTGACATGTGGCAAGAAGGTTCATCCGATGCAACCATCGAGATCGACACTGGTATGGACATAGCATCCTTACAGTCCTTTCGGCCCCGCGCAAACTCACTCTGAAACATCAGAAGGCGCTGGACCATCAAATTCCTCTTCCTACCATTCTCCGCCGACTCCCTCTCCTATCGTTCCTATTCAGGAGGAGACAGTCGAGACCCGCAGACCAGGCTATCCACCCTGGATCGAGCGAGACATCACACCTCATATCGAGGATACCGTTCCGAGGAACGAGACACCAACACCAACCCGGAGAAAGAATAAAAAAGGAAAGGATAAGCAAACTTTTTCTCTTGGCGGACTTGTTTCGAACACTTCTCATTTCAATTCATCTTTATCTGATGCTTTACCCTCTCGTCCACCACCAATAGACTTTCCACTTCATCCAATGTACCGAACCATCGGAAATCGAGAAGACTATCAGGTTTCCTTACCAGGTAGATCTTATCATGGAGTAGTACCGGGTACTGTACCCGAAACTTCGTCTTCCTTTACCGAACCACAGTTTCGTAATTACAATGAAGCAGTACAGGATGACTGTAGTAAATACTATGAGGACGTAGTGTACGACGAGGAGACCAATGAATACCTTTGTTTCTACATCGGGCTAACTGCCCAGGGTGATAAAATAATCAATAATGCCTCAAGCGAATTTTCGCGTACTCATTGGATGATTGATAGTGGCTGTACAGACCACTTATCACCGTTTTTGGATGATTTTGTGAATCTTGGAGTTCACACTAGAACGGCAACTGTTGCAAATGGCAACAAGGTCTCGATGCACGGTCCAGGAACCGTGCTTATTAAACAAACAGATCAAGACTCACATCCAATAGTGGAATTGCAAGAAGTATGGTATGCTCCACAAGCATCACATCGATTGTTATCGATCCCATCACTTCTTACCCACAACTATCGTTGTGAAAGTACGCATGATGGAACCAGCATTTGGAACAAGGAAGGACGCAGAGTGATTACTGCCACTGCATTATCACCTGCTAACAATCTGCATTGGTTTGAATCAAAATCAATTACCCCAATATCACAGATTTCAGCCTCCCTTGCGGATCAGAATGATTATCATCTATGGCACCAACGTTTGGGACATCCTTCAAAGAACGCTCTCCGACATGCCACACGGCATCTATCTGGTATTCCTTCGATCAAGGAACCGGCTAACAACCCTAGATGTAAAGGTTGTATGCTTGGCAAGATGTTTGATCGGCCTTTCCCGAAATCCGAGAAACGCACTACTCGCCCGCTGGCTCTAGTCCATACGGACTTAATGGGGCCAATGCCGGTAGAACCCAGATCACGTGCGCGATATATTCTTACATTTATTGACGATTATAGCGGTTATGCATTACTATCCTTTTTGCGGGCCAAATCAGATTGTTTGCAACATTTCCAGAATATGGTCACGTGGTCAGAACATTTCACTGGTCACACCCTAACCTCAGTCTGTTCAGATCGAGGAGGAGAATTCATGAGTCATGAGTTTCGTGCGTTCCTCTCAGCCAGAGGGGTGACGCATAAAACATCAGTACCGAATACTCCCCAACAGAACGGTCGAGCTGAGAGATTCAATAGAACCATCATGGAAAAAGCAGAAAGCATGCGCCAACATGCTTGCTTACCCAAAGCATTCTGGCAAGATGCTGTGGAGACCGCATTACATCTGTATAATCGACAACCGATGCTTCGCCACAAATGGAAAACTCCCATCGAGATCTTCAATGATAAGAAATCAGATGCTTCTTATTTTAGAGTATTTGGATGTCGCACTTACGTCTTCATTCCATCAGAACAGAGGGCAGACAAGCTATCTCCAAAATCTGAGGAAATGACCTTTATTAGGTACGAACCCAATACAAAAGGATGGCGCTTCTGGTCTCGAAAGAGACACCGAATGATCGTTTCCACTAATGCTACCTTTGATGAGAATCACTTCCCGCATTGTTCCAAGGATCAAGAAGATGGACCTGTCCCTATTCAAATCGAAAATCAAGAACAACCGGAAGAGGAGCTACCTAATCAGCAAAAACAACCTCAACAACAAGCACCGGATTACACATTCATACCAGTTCCCTTACCTGGAGTAACCAGAGAAGTTCATCATCATCCCAGACAGTCTAGAAGTACTGATGATCGCTCAAGTCATAGCAGTGATCAAGACGATCCATACAATTGGGATTGGAATGATCTAGAACAAGATCTTCCTGCTCCACCTTCTTCTCCCAATTCACCATACCGATCTGATGAAAAATCTGATAGTCCATTCAAAGTATCTCCAATGAGACCTGGTGTAATAAGACAAACACCGGACACAGGACATCGTAGTTCTATATCAGATCGACATCAGCATAAACGAAAGCTTATTTCGGACTCACCTCTCACATCTCCCCCTCATTCTTCAGAAGAAGAAAATGTATGGAGAGTTCCAATTCAAAGACCGGTAAATTGGATGCCTCCCAGACAAAGATCTGGACAAGGACTTCCGGAATTCCGAGCTCTACCACATCATTACCATCCGTTGCGAGAACCACGCTCCACGTTTAGAGCACCTGTTGATCAAAGAAGATCACAGAGAATACCAATGCCCCGGATCCTTCCAGACAGTACATATGGAAATAGACCTCCTGTACAGATCGAGAGAGATATAGAGCAAGGACTAGAATCCATCCAGGAGGAGTTATCACCAATGAGAGAAGATGGAAGTCTAGAACTGGCGCAAACCGAGAATAATCCCAAACCTACTAATGAAGAAGATCTTGGAGATCTTTATAGTAACAAATGGATCGCTCATCATTTATCAGCAGCTGTCAGTCCATCAGACTGGACACTTCCAAAGAACTACCGGGATATTGCGAAATTACCCCGAGATCAAGCAGAAGCTTGGTACAAAGCATGCGATGATGAAATCAAATCGCTCCATGAGCGAAAAGTATGGAACCTGGTAGATTTACCAAAAAATCGCATACCTATCAAAGGGCGATGGGTACTTGCCATTCGTCCAGGCAATAGAGTCAAGGCACGATATGTAGCCAAAGGCTTTACACAGATTTTCGGAATAGACTATGAAGAGACATTCTCACCTGTTGCCAGGTTTGAGTCAGTGCGGTTAATACTTGCACTAGCAGTGCTAAATGATTGGGAAATCGAAGCGCTAGATGTCAAAACAGCCTTCCTATTCGGCGAACTGGATGAGGAAATCTACATGACTCAACCAGAAGGCTTCATTGTTAAGGGCCAGGAATCAAAGGTCTGTCGCCTAAATCGAGCCATCTACGGGCTCAAACAAGCAGCTTTGCAATGGAACAAACTGCTCAATCAATCCCTTGTTGCTTTCAGCTTCAGGAGATGTACTTCCGATTCAGGCATTTATGTCAAATATGTCGGAAAGGATATCATCATTGTCATTATCTATGTTGATGATGCCCTATTCATAGGCAGTAATAAATCTCAAGTGCTCTCCCACAAACGGAATTTCATGAAGAAATGGGAATCACGAGATCTTGGCACAGCCAAAGAATACCTTGGTATGGAAATCACTAGAGATCGTATCAAGAGAACCATTACCCTTGATCAATGCAAATATGCTGATAAAGTAATCAAGCGATTTGGTCAAGAGAATTGTAAGGATACATTAGTTCCACTTCCTACCGGATATAATCCGAGACCCAATGAGGGTATTGCAAATCCCAAGTTGAGAAGTCAGTATCAGTCTGTTATAGGATCCTTGCTGTACATCATGCTCGGAACCAGACCTGATATTGCATATGCAGTAATCAAGATGTCACAATTCTCTGCCAACCCATCTGAAGAACATTTGCAAAAAGCAATGCAAATTGTCCGCTACCTTTCTCATGTACCAAACTTGGGAATAACCTATTCGGCAAAAGGTGAAAGCAATGGACTCATTGCTTACTCAGATACGGATTGGGCAGGAGATATTGAAACATCAAGATCAACTACAGGATATGCAATTTTCCTCGCCAATGGAATTGTCTCATGGCTTTCCAGAAGGCAGAAACGTGTTCGCCTGTCATCAACAGAAACAGAATACTGCGGAATGACAGAATGTGCAAAGCAGATCCAATGGATCTCAAACCTATTCGAGGAATTAAAATTACCTCAAACAAAGATACCGATGTGTGTGGATAATCAAGGAGCTATATTCTTAGCATCCAATCCAGCACAAGAAGGTCGCACCAAACACATCAGAATACCTCAGCATTACATTCGCGAAGCAGTTGAATTTGGTGAAATCGAATTATTCTATGTTCAAACCAATTCACAGTTCGCAGATATCTTTACCAAGAATTTGGGAAAGATTAAATTTGAGGAAGGAAGGAAAGCACTTACACTCGTGCACATCAAGAAGCAATCTTGATGGTAACACCCATTTCAAATATTCCAGTGAGGAGGAGTGTTGAAAATGTAGCTTACACGATACATGATCACCTGACATTGTCTAGAATGTCAGAGAAAGTTCTAGATCCATAGGATCAACTAGGAACTGTGAAGGATCATTCCGGAACCCTTCGGGTGTTCTAGGATCATTCATGGAACAACATGGAATGTCATAGAACATGATAGAACATTCCAGATGCTTACTGATCATGATTCATAAGCTGTCCACTGTCATTTGAAATAGAGAGAGTTGTGCTATTGGATAGAATACTATAGAATAGACACAACAAGTACATACATTCTACATGTATATAAACCACCCGGTATTGATCATCAATCGATAATGGAGTCACTACAATCAACTCCTTTCATTACAAGCCTCCTGATCATCTTCAATCAGAGATCTTGGTCGTTCACTTGTGGTATCATCTAGTGAGTATTCCCACTAGAAGTTTCTCGTCCTCTGCTGCCCTTTGCCCCCTCGGACGTTCGAGACATATCCCTACATCTCGACAAGTGGGCGTATACATCACTCACCTTCGAGCAGGATGCACCCACAGGAGGTGAGACGCAGATCCCTGGCGCAAGAAGGTTTAGATCGTCATCGCTATATACAAAAATGAAAACAAAACGGACCATACTGGATGCCATCAAACCGGGTGAGGTTGCTAGACGCTTCAGCGCTTGCAATGATGGAGTAGACACTCAGTGCGTATTATGTCGCCGGCAGCGAGACCGGATGGATGGATGCCCCTGAGTCTTTGAGACGATGAACGAGGGAGCGCCAAGAGTTCATGGTGCTTGAGTCGAGTTCGAGGGGAAAGTATCCCTATTGGTAAGACGGGCAGGGAGGGAAGACGACGTGGCTACCTGGGGTATACTGATTCTCAGGCCATCCAGACTGCTGGAGTCGATTTGGAAACAAGATTGAAGGTGTGGTCAGTCGGTAGTTGCAGTGCTGTCGCGGCACTCCCGCCGTCCTCGCCCGCGTCGTTGTCGAGTTGGTGGGCGCGCTGTTGCGCATCCTTGCTCGCATCGTCGTTGTCACGTGGTGTCGTCGTCCGCCCGCTACGTCTTCATCGTCCAGGTGGTTGGCACACCATTGTCAGTGTTGACACAGTCATCAGGCGAAGAGGATGTCTGGAACACAGTATTTCGAATTACAACTGTACATGACTACATGAGACAATTAGCATACAATGCTCAACAATTCTCTGTCGTGCCAAGTCATTTAGCATGACATCATTTCTGATAAAAGATTGAACCCTTCTGCAAACATCAAGGAAATGGTCATTTGATGCCTTTCCTTCCTCAACAGCACCAGATTGCCACCGCTCTAAAGCCACAAAATATGAACCAGTGACTAATGCAATGAGGGGCATCATTGCTGAGGGATGAATAATGTCACCACATTTGAATTCAATCCAAACAAGGTTTGTGATTGCATCCCGGAAGCACTCATGCTCGAAATAAAAAATGTCCTAAATACAAATGATTAGCTTTCGGATTGAAGGGCTATTAATCAATGAACTCACTGTGCCCATCGTTTGGTGGAAACATCCATAATTTTCTTGTGACATTAAAGCCTGCACTCTGCCTGCTCTGTGGGCAACTGTATCCAAGTCACTACGAAGGGGTGGCCATAGTTCAAACAGTCTGTCAACAGACTGATCAGCATACTTCCGAAATGCTGTTCGGATAGCCCAAGCTATATCCATGCAGTTCGTCGATAGTGCGACAGGGGGGGGAAGTACCCCAAATACTTCAAGAGACGCTGCATTGACAATCCCATTGTATGTCGTATCACGGTCTGCATCTTTTATCGGAGCAACATCTACCAAGAATAAATGATGGAGCATTTGCCTCTTGACGGCCCGTAGGTACTTGTATTTTTGATCCCGTTGAGCAGACCGGGAGGGGTGCGACTTTTTTGCCGAGTGTTGGCGACTTTGGGGTATCGCACCACCCTTCGAGTAGTGTGCCCGTTAGTGTGAACAAGATTATGAATATATCAACTTACTGGAATAGCGTTCTGTCTGTGAAATGAGCCCGAGGAGCGTGCCTCGCTGTTCACCGGCAGGATAAATTGGTAAGGATCTGCGCTGACCGCTGTGGTTTCCGGCGCAGAAAAAGTAGCGTCAGCGCTGTGCATCGGGTCGCCATGGAGCCCAGTGAGAGGGTTAGCAGTTATCGGTGTCGGAAACGATTGTTGAGTCATTGAGGTGGGGAAATGCAGTGGTGCGATCGGGGGGAAAGGTGGCCAGGGCAGGAACGCGAAACTCTCTGGGTACGATGTCGAGGTGGGAAGCACAAACATGAGATCATGATATGAGTTTGACATCCCCCCCGACGGTGTCTGGATCGTTGGTGGATGCGGGGGGAGATTAGAATCGGTTGTCGAGTGGAGCACGTCTACGTCGAAGAGGAACGGCTCCGAAGGAACCCCATCAGGATTCAAGTGACGGGTGGCATTCTGATCTTGCCATGTCGCGCTACCGTCAACAAATTGTGAGTGCATGTTGCGGGTGTGGAAGAACGGGAGAACGAACGAAACACCCAGTTTTCAATCCTGCCGAAAAAAGTTAGATTATGTAACATGGTGATTATGAGGCCTGTCCCTTGCCCCGATGCGGTAGTGATGGCTTGATAAGGAGAGACATCGAGATAGAAGGTGGGCAGGTGGTGTATGTGTGGCTCGCCTCAGATGTTGACGAGATTCGGGAGAGTGCGAAGCAGGTTGCGTCTGGAATGGAATTAGCAAAGGTCACGAGTCGGCGAGAGTAAACGCATGGCAACCGACGAAGAGTGCACTCCGACAGTTCGGCAGTGTGATGAACAGGGGGCGTGGAGAGCCCGCGATAGGCAATAGGGAAGTGGACAGGCGGAGCGCACGACGACAAGTCCAAGTCTAACGCACATGGAAGCTCCATGCCGACGTGGTAGAACACCAGGTCTGACCAATCACCAAACCAATCAAGGACGCAACGATCGAACAAGGCGGGAGACGTGGCGACGCAGGGGAAGAGACAGAGGGCTTCACGCACCCAGACACGCACCAAACCCTCCACAAATGGAATCCCCAGCGGATGGATAGCCTCGTAGATACCTGGTACCCATCTTGTGAGTTTACGAGGACAATAGACGTAGTGGGATTGGATGTCGGAGGTGAGACATTTTTGCGAAGCGAGATAGGAGACCACCGCAACTGTGAGAGGTTCTGTGTATACACGCAGGGTTGGGATGACCTTGAAGAGGGCGCGGTTGTTTGTACCATAAATCTGTCTGAGTGAAACCTCTCCCGGATAGTCTATCATGACGAGCGGCGGCACATCACGAAGGAAACAGCGACCGAGCCAAACATGGGTCTATATATAGACGTTCCTTGAGTCGGATCGTTTCAGCCGTCCAGTTGTAAAGCAAGACACTAAATGGCTCACTGCATATCACGTCTCCTCACCACCCTCCCCACCTTCACTTTCATCATCGGCCGCATCATCGCAATCGCTGTCATCGTCACCATCGTCGTCATTGTCGTCATTGTCGTCATTGCCATCATCTTCATCATTCTCAACCTCGACTCCATCATCTGCATTGTAATCGCCACATGTTGCTTGATGCTCAACGTTTACTTGCATTCCGAGATCCTCCCCTTCATCCGATTCCTCAGCCGCTTCTATGACCAATGCTCATCAGCAAACTAGCCTTTTTGAAGTACAGCAGTTACAGACTTTAGTGGTCTGTGGATGTCTGTACAGTATGTACAGACACTATGATGCACCGTACAGTCTGTACAGAAGCTGTGGCTATGCACCACTGACTTATCAATTTATTGTACAGAATATACAGACCCCACAAAGTGTACAGCCTACATATGATCAATAGCACTTGTCCATTTTTGGAGAGACT
>JBBPUI010000893.1:0-14101 GCA_038094615.1 Heimioporus aff. retisporus | reverse complement strand
CGCGCTCCATCTACCCTTAGCATAGCCTCCGACTCATGTATTTAGTCTCGTACTTCGCTGAGGACTTTCCTCAGTTCGTAAATCAACTAAGTTACCTCCTACTCTCCTCTCTTGTCCCTCTGCTCCTCTTTCTCTCTCCCTCTCTCTGCCTTGATAGCTTGTCGCTGTCGTTGAACCTCTGTCTGACCTCCGCCATCCAAAATAAGAGGACTGGGTCAGTATAAGGGTGCAGGCATTTCCTGAAGCTGCTGTCCTCATCCCTCCATGCATCCGCTCCGCCTCCGACCTCCAACCCTTCGCACATACATCCGACCTCCGGAGACCCGGAGGAACCGGACTTGACAAGTCCTAGTTTTCTTCTCCTAATCCATTTCTGTTCTGCTACTTCTCTCTCCTTCCTTTTCCAGTACATCTTCCATTCCAATTTTGTAAATGGCTCACTTTCATCTCCTTTTGGTGTCCACCAAGAGGGCATAGGGGATAGTGAATTTCGTTTGAAGGAGGTGAACCAGATGTAGTTGAAGCAATGGGGGTTAGGAATACGAGGGTATAGAAGTTGTTCTTCTAGTTATAAGTCTCAATTCATGTGTGTATGGTACTGAATTGGAAGTTCTTCTGCACATGAGCCACCAAGGTCTATATCCCAGTCCAAGGATGATCTATAGTAATTGTCATTGTAGCAGTAACAGTTTCATGATCCCAATGGTCATTTAGTGTGTACACTAGGTGCAAGAAACTCTAAGAAAGTGCTGTCCTGTTCAGCTATTTGTACAAATGCTCCAATTCCCTCAGGTTTGGCATTGCTTCTTTCATTTCTCTTCACTCTCCACTGCAGCCTTTCTCTTGCCTCAAGTATAGGTACCTGAGAGAGTGTCTGCAATGACTTGTGATCCATCTTTTGAGAGTAGGGATGTAACTCAAATGTCTGAGAGGGCAAAGGGCCGCAGAGGACAAGAAACTTCTAGTGGGAATACTCACTAGATGATACCACAAATAGGTGATCAAGATCTCTGATTTTAAGGAGATCAGGAAATGTGTGATGAAAGGAGTTGATTGTAATGACTCTGTTATCGATTGTTCATTGATATCAGGTGATTTATATACATGTGGAATGTATGTACTTGTTGTGTCTATTCTAGAGTATTCTAACCAATAGCACAACATTCTCTATTTCAAATGACAGTGAACAGCTTATGAATCATGATCAGTAAGTGTCTGGAATGTTCTATCATATTCTATGACATTCTATACTGTTCTATCTTTGATCCTAGAATGCCCAAAGGGTTCCAGATTGATCCTTTACAGTTCCTACTTGATCCTATGGATCTGGAACTTTCTCTAACATTCTAGACAATGTCAGGTGATCATGTATTGTGTAAGCTACATTCTCATTACTCCTCCTCACTGGAATATTTGAAATGGGGATTACTGTCAAGATTGTTTCTTGATGTGTAGGAGAGTAAGGGCTTTCCTTCCTTCTTCAAATTTGATCTTTCCAAGATTCTTGGTAAAGATATCTATGGATTGTGAATTGGTCTGAACATAGAATAGTTCAATTTCACCAAATTCTACTGCTTCACAA
Source organism: Heimioporus aff. retisporus (assembly GCA_038094615.1). NCBI lineage: Eukaryota > Fungi > Basidiomycota > Agaricomycetes > Boletales > Boletaceae > Heimioporus > Heimioporus aff. retisporus. Next base: position 12,519 of record JBBPUI010000893.1, on the reverse strand, counting down.
ATGTAATGTTAAGGAATTTGAACATGTTTGGTACAACCTTCTTGTGTTGGATTGGAGGCCAAAAAGATGGTTCCTTGATTGTCAACACACATTGGTATCTTTGTCTGAGGTAAATGCAATTCTTCAAATAGGTTTGAGATCCATTGGATCTGTTTTGCACATTCTGTCATTCCACAGTATTCTGCTTCTGTTGATGACAGTTGAACATGTTTCTGCCTTCTGGAAAGCCATGAGACAATTCCATTGGCAAGGAATATTGCATATCCTGTAGTTGATCTCAATGATTCAATGTCACCAGCCCAATCAGTGTCTGAATATGCGATGAGTCCATTGTTCTTGCCTTTAGCTGAATATGTAATCCCTGGGTGTGGAACATGGGATAGGTAGTGAACAATTTGTAGTGCTCTTTGCAAATGTTCTTTGGTGGGATTAGTGGAGAACTGTGACATTTTGATTACTGCATATGCAATGTCAGGTCTGGTTCCAAGCAGGATATAAAGCAAGGATCTGATCACAGACTGATATTGGCTTCTCAACTTGGGATTTGCAATTCCCTCATTGGGTCTTGGATTGTAACTGGTAGAAAGTGGAACTAGCATTTCCTTACAATTTTCTTGATCAAATTGCTTGATTACTTTATCAGCATATTTGCATTGGTCAAGGGTAATGGTTCTCTTGATATGATCACAAGTGATTTCCATACCAAGGTATCCTTTGCCTGTGTCAAGATCTTGAGATTCCCATTTCTTCATGAAATTCCATTTGTGGGAAAGTACTTGAGATTTATTACTGCCTATAAATAGAGCATCATCAACATAGACAATGACAATGACTATATCCTTTCCAATATGTTTGACATAAATGCCTGAATCAGAAGTGCATCTCTTGAAGCCAAAAGCAACAAGGGATTGATGAAGCAGTTTGTTCCATTGCAAGGCTGCTTGTTTGAGCCCATAGATGGCTCAATTTAGGTGACAGACCTTAGATTCCTGGCCCTTAACAATGAAGCCTTCTGGTTGAGTCATATAGATTTCTTCATCCAGTTCACCAAATAGTAATGCTGTTTTGACATCTAGCACTTTGATTTCCCAATGGTTTAATGCTGCTAGTGCAAGTATTAATCACACTGATTCAAACCTGGCAACAGGTGAAAATGTCTCTTCATAGTCTATTCCAAAAATCTGTGTAAAGTCTTTGGCTATGTATCATGCCTTAACTCTATTGCTTGAATGAATGGTGAGTACCCATTGCCCTTTGATAGGTACACAACCTTTTGGTAAGTCTACCAAATTCCAGACTTTTTGCTCATGAACAATTTGATTTCATCATTGCATGCTTTATACCAAGCTTTTGCTTGTTCTTGGGGTAATCTCACAATATCCCAGTAGTTCTTTGGAAGTGTCCAATCTGATGGACTAATCACAGCTGATAAGTGATGAGCAATCCATTTGTTACTATAGAGATCTCCTAGATTTTCTTCATTTGTTGGTTTAGGATTGTCCTTGGCTTGTGCCAGTTCTAGAGCAACGTCCTCTCTCATTGGAGATGACTCCTCCTGGATCGATTCTAGTCCTTGCTCTAAATCTCTTTTGATTTGTACAGGAGGCCTTTCTCCATATGTACTATCTGGGAGAATCCAGGGTATTTGTACTCTCTGCAATCTTCTTTGATCAACAGGTGCTCTAAAAGTGGAGTGTGGTTCTCACAGTGGATGGTAATGATGTGGTACAGCATGGAATTCTGGAAGTCCTTGTCCAGAATGTTGTCTAGGAGGCATCCAATTCACTGGTCTTTGTATCAGAATTCTCCACACATTTTCTTCTTCAGAAGAGTGTGGTGGTGATGTGAGAGGTGAATCTGAAACAAGTTTTTGTTTGTGTTGATGTTGATCTGATATTGAACTGTGGTGTCCAGTGTCTGGTCTTTGCCAAATGACACCTGGTCACATTGGTGATACCCTGAATGGGCTATCTGATTTTTGTTCAGATTGATTAGGTGAATTAGGAGAAGAAGGTGGAGCAGGAAGATCTTGTTCAAGATCTTTCCAATCCCAATTGTAGGGATTGTCTTGATCATCGCTGTCAGTTGTTGTGAGATTATCAGAGTCTCTAGGAGGTCTAGGATGATGATGAACTTCTCTGGTTGTTCCAGGTAAAGGAACTGGTATGAAAGTATAATCCAGGGTTTGTTGAGGTGGTGGCTGCATTTGAATTAGTTGGTTCAGCAGCTCTTCTTCTGGATGGTCTTGATTTTCAATTTGAATAGGGGCAGGTCCATCTTCTTGATCTCTGGAACAGTGTGGAAAGTGATTCTCATCAAATGTAGCATTGGTGGAAACAACCATTCAATGTCTCTTTCGAGACCAGAAGTGCCATCCTTTAGTATTGGGTTCATACCCAATAAAGGTCATTTCTTCAGATTTGGGAGATAGCTTGTCTGCCCTTTGATCTGACAGAATAAACACATAAGTGCAACATCCAAATACTCTGAAATAAGAAGCATCTGGTTTCTTTCCATTGAAGATTTCAATTGGAGTTTTCCATTTGTGACGAAGCATTGGTTGTCAATTGTACAGATGTAATGTGGTCTCCATAGCATCTTGCCAGAATGCTTTGGGTAAACAAGCATGTTGGCACATGCTTTCAGTTTTTTCCATGATAGTTCTGTTGAATCTCTCAGCTTGACCATTCTGCTGGGGAGTATTCAGGACTGATGTTTGATGTGTCACCCCTCTGGATGAGAGGAATGTATGAAACTCATGACTCATGAACTCTCCTCCTCAGTCTGAACATACTGAGGTTAGGATGTGAGCAGTAAAATGCTCTGCCCATGCAACCATATTTTGGAAATGCTGTAGACAATCTGATTTGACCTGCAAAAAGGATAATAAGGCATAACCGCTATAGTTATCAATGAAAGTAAGAATATATTGTACACATGATTGGGGTTCTACTGGCATTGGTTCCATTAGGTCCATATGGACCAGAGCCAGCAAGCAAGTAGTATGCTTCTTGGATTCCAGGAAAGGCTGATTAAACATCTTGCCAAGCATACAACCTTTACACCCCGGGTTGTTAGCCAGTTCCTTAATCAAAGGAATACCCAATAGATGCCATATGGCATGTCAGAGTGTGTTCTTTGATGGATGTCCCATCCTTTGATGCCATAGATGATAGTCATTACAATCCACAAGGTGTTATGCTTGGTCCAGGTAGGAACGAGCATAGGCTCAAAGAACTAGAATGTAGGGTCAAGGGTTCGAGGTGATAATGAAGTACTTGCCCTGAAGGGTCAAGGGTTCTGCCTGCTAGGACGTATAGCAGGTGGTTCAAGTGTAAGTCTGCCTACCGAAGAGGTAGCAGCGAGTTATGATGAGGGGACGAAGAGGAACGAGGTAAGATTGAGCAGAACTAAGCTAGGGTACAAGGAACGAAGTACTAGAGCTTATATACTGTGCAAGGGAAGGTCATAGAAGGTCATGGAATAACTATGACTAAGCGAGGAATATTCGAAAGGAAGAAGAAGCAAAGATAACAAGATAAGGGTGTGCGGCAAACATGTTGTGTGTTCCAGAGCACTCTATTGAAGTAGAAACATCGGGTAAGGCCGACGACGGTAAGCAACAATGAGTAAGAAGAAAAGAATAGGGGCTAATCGTAACACAAGGGAGGCTGATATCTGGGACATTGAAGTAATCAATGTTGATTGAAACAATGTAGATTGTTAGCAGGTGATAATGCAGTGGCAGTAATCACTCTGTGTCCTTCCTTGTTCCAGATATATGTTCCATCATGCATACTCTCACAATGGTAGTTGTGGGCAAGAAGTGATGGTGTTGATAATAATTGATGTGATGCTTGTGGAGCATACCAAATTTTTTGTAATTCAACTATTGCATGTGAGTCTCAACCAGTCTGTTTAATAAGCATGGTTCCTGGACCATGCATTGAGACCTTGTTGCCATTTGCAACAGTTGTCGTTCTAGTGTGAACTCCAAGATTCACAAAATCATCCAATGAGTACACAAAAATTTGCTTGAAGCATTGTTAATGATTTTATCACCTTGGGCAGTTAGCCCAATATAGACACAGAGGTATTCATTGGTCTCCTCATCATATACTATATCCTCATAGTATTTACTATGGTCATCCTGTACTGCTTTCTTATAATTATGAAACTGTGGTTGGTTAAAGAAAGATGAAAGTTTGGAGGCAGTTCCCAGTACTACTCCATGATAAGATCTACTTGGTACTAAAACTTGGTAGTCTGCTCGATTACCAATAGTGCAGTACATTGGATGAAGTGGAAAGTCTGTAGGAGGTGGATGAGAGGGTAAAGCATCAGATAAAGAAGAATTGTCATGAGAAGTATTCAAAACAAGTCTGCCAATTGAAAAAGTTTGCTTATCCTTTCCTTTCTTATTCTTTCTCTCTTTTGGTATTGGTGTCTCATTCCTTGGAATGGTATCCTCTATGTGAGGTGCAATGTCTTGCTTGATCCAGGGTGGATATCCTGGTCTGCAGATCTCAACTTTCTCTTCCTGAATGGGAATGATGGGAGAGGGAGTTGGCAGAGAATTGTAAGAGGAAGAATTTGATGGTCCTGTGCCTTCTGATGTTTCAGAGTGAGTTTGTGTGGGGATGAAAGGACTGTAAGGATGCAATGTCCATACCAGTGTCAATCTCAATGGTTGCATCAGATGAACCTTCTTGCCACCTGTCTGGGTTTTCACCTTCTGTAATCTCAAATCTCATGTGGGCATCTTCTGGTGCCACATTATCAGCCCAATCCATGCTGGCTTCTGTTCATTTCTTGTCAAAAGTGATGGTAGAAGCTTCATGGAGATTGCTGAAATAGCTCTGGTCAGTTTCATTGATGGTAACAGCATATGTGAAGTTGTCACCAATGATCTTGTGAGCTTTGGCTTTGCCCTTCCCTTTCACGTCTTGTCCCTTAGGATGATTCTGTCTTGAAGCAAATCCTTGATGATTATGGTTCACATTCAGGTTGCCAAGATTGCGATGTCTTGGAGGAAAGGCCTGTTGACCAGAATAGTCTTTATGGCCTCTTCTGGATTGAGTTCTGCTTCCTCACTGTTTGGGATGCCAAGAATTAGATTTAAGTGGTCCTCAGTGAATAACATTGGTGTGAAATGCACCACTTATGTTCTAATTCTGGTTCTGCTCCACATTGTGGATTCTTGCAGACAAGGGTTGTCTTGATCCACAGAGATCAATCTTGGAAAGGATCTTTCCAGAAATATTATCTGCTGTAAAGTTCATTGTTTGAACTGTTTCAGCAATGGTGGTGCAGAAAGCAGAGAATTCAGAAGGGAGATGAGTAAGCAAGAACATAGCCTTGAATGAATCTGGTAAATCAAGTCCAGCATTTGTCATTTGCTCGAAAAGGGAGGTGATTTGATTGATATCCTCAGCAGCAGATCAGGTTCTGATGCTGGAAGCCATTGTTTGAGAAAACAGATAGAACTGGCCAGAAAGGCCATGAGAGAATCTGGTAAATCAAGTCCAGCATTTGTCATTTGCTCGAAAAGGGAGATGATTTGATTGATATCCTCAGCAGCAGATCAGGTTCTGATGCTGGAAGCCATTGTTTGAGAAAACAGATAGAACTGGCCAGAAAGGCCATGAGAGGCAAATAGATTCACAAGCTTGTCCCAAAGAGCTTTGGCAAGTGAAGGCTTGTTTGTGGCATAAGTAAAGTTTATGTGATGCAGCAGGTGATTTCCAAGGATTTGGGAGATGATCTCAACAATCCTCTTATTGATCAGTTCCCATTTGGTAGTGTTGGTACCTGTGTGATTCTTATGCTCATTACTGCCCTCAACCCATCCCCATACCAATAAGGATTGTAGGATAGATTGGATGCAAATTGACCACACGACGTAGTTGGAGTGGCCAGCGAGGGTTTGTACATGGGTAAGCAAGGTGTCATCCACCTTGAAGTTTTTGGAGATGGAGATGCTCAAAGTCATGATGCTTTAGAGATATTGATAGATATCTGTAAATGGATATTCGTTAAACAGATGTTTGTAAAGATAACCAATGAATGAAAAGGGAATAACTCTGGGTGTTCTTGAAGGAATGGTTCCTTGAATTCCAATAGATGCTGCTTCAATCGGAGCCAATCCTATAACTCCAGTTCCAGACTTAGTGTGTATAGATGATTCAAAAGAAGGAGGTGGGTCTTTTGGTCCCAAGCTTTTTCTCCAGATCCATTTCTGTTCCACTGCTTCTCTCTCTTTCCTTTCCCAGTACATCTTCTGTTCCAATTTTGTAAATGGCTCTCCTTTGTCTCCTTTCGGTGTCCACCAAGAGGGCATAGGGTTAGTGAATTTTGTTCAAAGGAGGTAAACCAAATGTAATCAAAGTAATGAGGATTAGGAATGAGAGGGTATAGTAGTTGTTCTTCATGACGCAAGTCTCAATTCATATGTGTATGGTACTGAATCAGTAGTTCTTCTGTACATGAGCTATCAAGGTCTATGTGCCAGTCCAAGAATGATTTATAGTAATTGTCATTGTAACAGTAATGGTTTCATGATCCTAAAGGCCATTTGGTTGGTACAGGAGGGGTGAGAAAAGCTAAGAAAGTGCTGACTGATTCAGCTATTTGTATAAATGCTCTAATACCCTCAGGTTTGGTGTTGCTTTTTTCGCTTCTCTTCATCCTCCACTGCAGCCTTTCTCTTGCCTCAAGTATAGCTACCTGAGAGAGTTTCAGCAATGACTCATCATTCATCTTTGTCTAGCCAATTGGATTGAAAGTGATGCTGCAAGTTGTGTAAGCCTTTGTATTGGGGATCGACATGTTTGATCTTGGGGTCAAAATGAAACCAGGTTTCCAGATCCATTACCACATTGAAATCCCTGACATCAATTCCATTCTCCCTGTGGAACTCAAAGTTACCTGGCTGCTCTGCAGTGAAGGGAACCCAATATTGTTCTCAAATGAAGTCATTTGGAAAAGTCAATTTTACCAGTAGCATGTTATGGATTGTAGCCAGAAAGATGTCTCACCTGAAAATTTCAAACCCATGTCCTTGCACCATGAAGTTTGATGCAGATTTTTCATAAGTTGCCGAGGGGAATGCCCATCCATTCACCTCATAGGTCTCCCTCAGTGTCTCACCAGGGCAGTATGTGCCACAGATGGACATATCCAGCTTAGATGGTTTCTTGGAGTTGTCACTCTGGAATTCAATGGGATTGATTTTGAAAGGGATGAGCAGACAGTGCAACCTACTAATTGCTTCATGGGCTTGAGCCTTGTCCACAATGTGGCAAAGTAGACCCTGATAGAGTGGGTAGAATGGCCACATGGGGAGGTGAAGGAATTGGTGATTGATAATCTCCATGTCCATTAGTTTGAGGCTGGGCATTAACAGAGGGAGAGCCTGGGTTTGATATAACCATGTGCTGGAAAAAGTGGGAGAAGGATTGTGAGCCAGGGTCACCTTGGCTGTGGGCACCAGGAAGTCATAGAGGTGGTGCCAGATTATGTCATAGAAGGTGTTCCTCTCTCTCAGGACTTCCATCATTGCTTGTCTCACTCTCAAGGTTGAAATGGATGTGTTGGTGAGGCCTCTCATTTGATGAGCAACTCTCTGAGTTAACTTGGCTTGTGTCTTAACTTGACCTGAGTGACAAAGCCCTAGATGCTCCACTGTGTCTGTGGGGAGAGGATGACATCTGTTACAATTCACACAAACCCCTATTCTTTTCCTTCTCTTTCCTTGTCTTCCTTTGATTTCTCTTTTCTTCCTGGACATTACAGACTTGTTTCCTCTCCTAGATCACGACTCTCCCACATGGTCAGTCGAGCCTGATCATTCTTTTCTTAGATATTCCTATGCATTTCCTCCTGCACCCCCATGCTATTTATACTTACATTTTCCCATCATCCCAGACAGCTTTACTGATTGCAGCTTGCTGTGCTTTTATACTTAGACCCATAGCCTTATGGCTATTCTACCACTACTCAGGATGACTCCCTTAGATACTGCCTTCAGGCTGCCTCAGTAGTATATATACCCAGCTGCCATGTACTTTATTGCTAAGCAATTCCTACTTGGGTTTTCACCTTCACCAGTCTTGCCTCAGTCCTTCACCTCCTAAGGGAATCATGCCCCTTACTCCTTTGTCCTTCACCTTCAATCCTAGATAAAGAGGAACCCTTGATTGTCTCTATTATGAGATCCTTGATCTCCGGTAGTCTAACTATCCAACCCTGAAACTCAGGAACCTTTGTCTCCAGCCACGATCCCACAACCTCTCAGCTCATCCCTAACTATGTCAACTCTCGTCACCACCCCTTTTAGCTAGTTAATCTAGGCTGAACCTTTGATCTTTGACCCTTTGACTTGTGCAGGTGATCCTACCAAGTCTTCACTTGTCCCTACCTGGGCCAAGTGTAACAAAAGGAATTGCTTTCTCCCTAGCGAGCTACCATCACTGTAGTCTCTCACAATTTCACACCAATGCCCCAACAACCCTCGACCCCTAGGGAACCTCCGAGTTCCAGACAACCACTTCAGACAAGAAGCCATCACAGAAGCCTTCCCTGACAACTCAGACTCGTTTGAACAAGAACAATCCCCAGTCACAACCCACCTGGAAGATGTTGATATCTTCATCCCCAAGAACCAGACCCTAGACCAACATCTATCCCAACAACTCTCGGAACAGTTATCTGTTCAAGAGTCCAAATACTTCGATGAGGAATTCATCAAAGCCACCACAGAAAACACAGACCATCACCCCCACACCCATCACACCCCTTCACACCCTTCCTGAACTATCTTATTCCCTTGAACCTACCAGACCAAACATGCCTGACATGGCCAAACAAGAAACCCCCTCACACTCCAAACCCTCAGAACTCAGATTAGGAACCCCCAAACCATTTGATGGAAATGCCACCACAGCCAAAGCATGGGTTGCCACCATCACCTTTTACCTCACAATCAACAAGGAGGTATACAACAATGATGCTAAGAAAGTAGCATTCACATTGTCTTATATGACAAAAGGATCTACTGCCACTTGGGCTGCAACATACAGAGAAACAATCCTCACTACAAAACCAGATGCCTCTGGGAACATCCCATTCTCCTGGGATGATTTCTCCAAGAAATTCAAAGAACACTTCTGTGGTGGACATGACACCCGAGCCACTGCCATCTCCTGGCTCTCCATGCATCACACCTCCTCCTGAGTCACTCAGAATGAACTCGCAAAATATATTGCCAACTTCTACAATAACATTCAGATCTCTGAGATCACTGACGAAAATGTTCTCATCAGCTATTTCTCTGCTGGACTCCTGGTGTACCTCATGTGCTGAATCATGTCCATGAACACCATCCCCTCCAAGATTGAGGAATGGTACAACAAGTCTATCCATTTCTTCTCCCAATTCCAAAAGGCTGACAACATCGCTCACTTCAATTGGTCTTCCCACACCACCCCCCATCAAACTTTTGGTTGCCAACACCACTGCCCCTCTCACAACCCAAATGCTATGGAAGTTGATGCAGTCAGAATTGACCAACTCTCCCCTGAAGAAAGAAAACAATGTGTTGATCAAGGGCTATGCTTCCAATGCCATCAAAAGGGGCACACCTCCCATCAATGCCCAAAATATCCTAGCCAAACCCCACAACCTTGTCAATTCTTTCCCAAAAAGGTTAGACAAACAATGGCATTCCCCATAATAGAAGAAGAAGAAGAAACGACCTCATACAAAAAAGGACCCCACTCAGTCAAATGCTTGGGTTTTTAGAATGGAGGACTCGACCAACACGAACCCCCTCCCCAACTAGATGTGCACCTGTATTTACCTCCAAAATTTGAAATGCTATTTATATTCCCATTTCAATCATACATGCATCTTCAAATGTTGGCACTCAAGCACTCATTGATTCTGGAGCATCAATCTCTTGCATTGATTGGCACTTCGCCAAAAGGAACAAACTACCCCTCAAATGACTCCACACTCTGATCCCAGTACATAACATGGACCAAGCTCAAAACAAACATGGGGATATCAAGTTCACCTCCAAAATCCCCATCCGCCTCAATAACATCATACATTGAGCACAATTCCATATAATGCACTGTGGAAAGGAGAACATTATTCTAGGACATCCCTGGCTGAATGATACCAATCCTATTATTGATTGGACCTTGGGAGAAGTCAACATCCCCGACTCCTCTGACCAAACCAAAGAACTTTACACCCCTCAAAATTCTCATTGACCCATGAATCATACCTGGATGGAACATAATTCCAAGAAAGACTGCCTCTGTCAATACCTCAACTTTGAAAATCCCTACCACTTCTGCAAAAGAGCATATGATGTCAATGTCATAGATTGCATCGTCAAATACAGATGCAAAGCCTACCCTCTAGGATCCCCCATGGTTAGAAAATTAACCAAAGCCACCAAACTATCCATGCAAGCAGACCCCACTGACAACACCATCCTCCCAGAAGAATATAAAGAATATGAGGAAGTATTTTCCAAAAAAGCCACTGACCACATACCACCATCACGATCCTATGTGTAGAGTGATACTCAGTACATGATGGAGTCAGTGACTAGTATATTATACCTGTAGAGTGATACTACAGGATATGAGCAATGAATGTACATGAAGAGTGGATTGGTCTCACCTCAGTACATGATAGAGTCAGTGACTGAGGTGTAGACAAGCCGATACGAAGGTTATCTACCTGACAATTATGTAATATGGAAGTAACCAAGTCCGTTTGAATATATCAAAGGTATTGTACAAAGTACAAGAACACAACACTCCCATCTCAAACGGACAAGTGCAACCCCAACTTAGAAGCGAAATGCTTGGCTTTAATGCTGGGCAATGCCTTGGTAAGCATGTCCGCAACCATATCCCCTGTAGGGTAATAATGAAAAGAAATAGAACCATTCTTGACACAGAAATGAATAAAATGATACTGGACACTGATGTGCTTTGTGCACGCATGGTAACTCCCATCATGAGTCAGAGTGATAGCCAACTGATTGTCATCATACAGGACCACCAGACGAGTGAGTGGCACAAACATCTCCCCAATCAACCTCTGCAACCAGATGGCCTCCTTGGCCGCATGTGTGGCAGCGACGTATTCAGACTCAGCCATAGACAGGGTGACGAGCTTCTGTTTCTGTGAGCCCCAAAGAACTGCCCCGCCATCAATGAGAAATGTGAATCTGGTGATCATACAGTGATGCTCCTATTTTCAAGATAGCAGTGGTATCCCAAACAAGATAACCGAGCTGGGGCTAATGCTTGGTAGCAGCAAAGCACAATAGTGAGGAAGAAGTCTCTAGTGGGAGTAACTCACTAGGATAAGACAAGAGCACTGCTTTGGACAAGCAAGGTCTCTGCATAGAGCAGGTAGAGTGACAAGAGTAGAATAAGTAGTATTGAACTACTTCAGTTGTCGTGAGGGGATTGACCTCGTGAGGGAACTTGACAAGCTGAAGAGCGGAGGTGGGCAGTAAGGCCCCCTTTATATACATGGTAGGTTGTATGTACTTGTTTGTAACAATCAATGAATGACTAATCATTCTGGTACATTCTACGATGTTCCATCGTGTTCTAACCAATAGCATATACAGCTCTATTTCAAATATGACAGTGTCAGTATTGTGTAAGCATGATTAGTAACCCGGTTTGATCCTATGGATTCGGGTTTGTTCCTAAGTCTTCTGATTTGATCCTATGGAACATTCTCTGACATTCTATGAAGTCAGGTGATCTTGTATCATGTGATCATGCTACAATCTCAACACTCCTCCTCACTGGAAATGTTTGAAATGGGGATTACTGTTTTATCAGTATGAGAGTAAGAGATTTCCTTCCTTCCTCGAATTTGATCTTTCCAAGGTTTTTGGTAAAGATGTCTGCGAACTGTGATCCGGTTTGAACGTAGAATAGTTCAATCTCTCCAAATTCAACTACTTCGCGAATGTAATGTTGAGGTATCCTAACATGTTTGGTGCAACCTTCTTGTGCTGGATTGGAGGCTAGAAAGATGGCTCCTTGATTATCCACGCATAAGGGTATTTTGCTCTGTGGCATTCTCAACTCTCCTAGGAGGTTGGAGATCCATTGGATCTGTTTCGCACATTCTGTCATTCCACAGTTTTCTGCTTCAGTGGATGACAAGCGAACACGTTTCTACCATCTGGAAAGCCATGAGACTATTCCATTGGCAAGGAATATAGCATATCCCATAGTTGATCTCGATGATTCTATGTCACCGGCCCAGTCTGTGTCACAATATGCAATGAGTCCATTGCGATCTCCTCTACCTGTGTAGGTAATGCCTAGGTGTGGCATATGAGCAAGATATCGAATGATTTGTAATGCTCGTGATAGATGTTCTTCTGTTGGATTGGCAGAGAACTGTGACATCTTGATCACTGTGTAAGCAATGTCAGGTCTGGTTCCAAGCATCCTGTACAGCAAGGAT
>JBBPUI010000892.1:0-14114 GCA_038094615.1 Heimioporus aff. retisporus | reverse complement strand
GGCTTGTTTGGGCTTACTAAACTTGATGGCTATTTACTCGGCTTCGTCCCAAGCCTCCTTGAGATTGTCCTCGAGAGGGCGCACTACACTCGTGGAACTTGTTGAGCCCTCTCAATGCGACCGCGAGGGAGGAGGTCCGGTGCTGCTGATCGGAGAGTCGGAGGAGGGAGGCCAGCAGGGCGTCGGGGGAGGCAGCGGCGGAAGCGAGCTGGGCAACGAAAAGGAGGCGTCGGTCTGGGGAAGAGGCAGTGGCGGCATTGAGGGCGTGGAGGAGTATGGTGTGACGAGCAACCTCAAAACGCCATTACTGGCCTGGGCTGCGGCGCGCTCTGCATGAGGCACTGGGCCTCTTGGAAAGTCTCAACTTCGACAGCTTGGAGAAGGAGGGGGACAAACAAGTTGGGCGTGCTGAGGTAGATAACTATGGAGATAATTTCCTGGAGCTCTGTGGAGGAAAAGGACCACGGGGCGACTTCGAAGGCCTTCCACGGGATGGATGTGGGCTCGAAGGAGATGACAGGGGATGGTGTGAGCAGGGGATGTGCGACAAAAGGGGTCAGGGCGAAAGAGACTTGGACGGTGGCGTCCGCGCGGGAGGGAATGGGGGAGTCGGGCCTGGAGAAAAGGGAGGAAGGTGACTCGAGGTTGTGTTTCGATTTCGTGCGGAAATGAAGGCCACCTAATATTTTAGCGGGCGCACTTTGTGGTAGCTCTAGATGTATTCTGCAGCTTGAAAGAAAAGGTGGACAAGTGACTTACGAGTCGAGGCGAATGAATTGTTCCGTAGGAGAAATGGATTCAAAGTGCAAACGAGCTGAGTATGTTATGGCATGGATTCGAAGGGTGGCGATAGCCATGGCATTGGCAAGCATATCTGGTGGGCTTGCTGGACGGATAAACTGGCTGGTGAGTTATCAATGAATTAAGAGACCTGCCACAGGTGAGGAGAGCATTCGATCAGCACAAACCTACTTCATCATCTACCACTAATGCCCGGAGAACTTGAAAGACCAGTGACCGCACGAGGTGATGTGCGAGGTGACTTCAACATTTTACACGTTCCTGCATTCTCTATATCCATCCCAAGCAGCCAAGAATGCCCTACTTCATGGCGTTGGTTGCGCTGCGCTCGAGCGAGCGGCCTATGGATATCTATCGGGGTTTAGAGAGTGAAACCTCTTCAAACCCCGAAGAAAGTGTATCACACGGTCGTGCACAACCAACTGGAATGCTTCGCTAGACAGATAGGGAGCGACTGGGACCAGTCTGCAGGACACGAGTCACGACGGCCTCCCGTCACCGCGGGCGGCTTCATGGCCAAGTTTGCTAGGTAGGATCCCTTTGTCTCTCGTCTCGTCGGTTTACTCATTCGTTTGCCAGCGAAACCAACGATGTACCTGCCTTGTCATCCCTTGCGACCGGCCATCTCATTCTCAACTTAACTACCACCGTGCTGCATTTATTGATACGCTTGACACTCATTGTTCTCTCTGCTGTTCCGTTTCGTATTCCTATCCGGGACTTCTCGTTTTGCGCCCCCCTTTCCAACCCAGGGACAAATACTCCTTACTCGTGTGGCTCCCCTTGCTACCCGCGTCGCGTCAGATATTGGCGCGGTCAAGGCAGTAGATGCAGCTTCTTGCGAGCATACTTTTTCGCCTCTCATCCCTCAGCCATTTAGTCACTCTGTCATTTGGAGCATCGCATGCTGTGCAAGTCGGTTCGTCGCTAGCCATGTTCATCTAGGAATTCTGGTATGGCTCGCACCTCATGCTCCAAGACAACACTCAACCTGGCGCTGTCAGGAGCTTCTTTTTGACCGTATTTGGTTCGCTAACGGTAGCCTCTAGATAATGGTCCTTCCCCTGGTCATGTTGGCCAAAGGCAAGTAGTCTGCAGCGCTCATCAACAAACACCGAAAACCGCGGCTTCGGCAACTTCACGCTCACCACCTTTACCTTCTCTTATCCTACATGTCCGATCATGCCTGTTCCCGACGTGGACATGTACCTTCCTTTGGTCTCACGAGGGTGAGTTCTTGGCGAATACGATCTGCGGTGCATTGATGCGTGTCGTGGGTGTCACATAGGAGCCGGCTGGTATTGGTACGCAAGTCTTTTGGGGTTCTATTCACTGGAACGTTGCTTTTGGGTCTGTCGGAAGTGATTGGCACATCGAAGATGTGACGAGGCCTGAAGCTGAGGAAGCATCTCGGCTTGCAATACTCGAAGGTTGGGTTTCAGGACTTGAAGTAGAGTACGAAACTGTCTTGGCTGGAAGCGGGAAAAATAGCGAAGCCCGAGGGCGGTGTCGTTAAGCAGTGGTATGAGACAACCCCTGCCGCTTGAAAAGACGAGAATACGCGATCCCGATGTGTGGGTTTTCGGTAGGTTCTTCTGGATCGCACGGAACGACATTAACTTACGGACTATGTGCATATAGACGAGTTGACGTCCGCCTCGAATCCTCTGACACAATATTCGTCAATAGTAGTGGGTTCGAGCATGACATCCACGCGTCCAGAGGACAGTATCAAATCCGACGACTTTATCTACGTGAGGCGTGAGGCTTGTACTACGGAGCAAGGATTCTATGCTGATCTAGAAAAAATAGATGACAAATGGAATCGGGGGAATGTGGTTACCCCTAGATTGCACCAAAGATGCGCACTTGCCTATCTGGGGATTACGGGCTCGTCGCTTCTCAAGACGCAGAGGCTGGAGGCACGCAACAGGCCAGGAACAAGTGCTATGACCTTGAGCCTCCACTTGCTGGCATTCACCCCGGGACCATAGCTATTGGAGGGTGGATGTTTGATATGGTTAGCGGGTTGACGAAACTGATCAATGCGTAAATTTGAACCCGGCTTCCTCCTCTTCCTACTACGACACCTTCAATGCTGAATCAAGTGATCGAATTCGAAGTGGTGCTTCTGGGGGACCCGTATGGCCTTCGAATGAATCCATCTTGATGCATTACGATAATCGCCATCAAAGTTTGCAGCTCGCTTCCACGACGCCTTCCCTCACTCCCTCCCTTCCTGCTTCACCACTTCCATTGTTGGTTGCGGATGACGAAGAATCCGAACGCGAAAGGCTCGATCAGAAAGAAAGCGCTGAATGGGCTGCTCAAGATTTCAGAAATGTGTAAAAAGAAGATTCATAACTATCCAAGTCGTTGTCTTACGGAACATACACCTACTTTCGGCTGACCCAAGTTTCGAATCAACCCCGGTGTCTTTACGGTCATGATTCAGAGCCGGCTCAGAGCGATTATGTGACGGATCACAGAAAGCGTGCAAGTGAATCAGAGGGCGTCCTGAAGTCGTCGATCGAAGGGGATGTCGTGTTGGACGAGGTCTCCTTTGGTGGCCAACAAAGCCAGACGTGGAAGTTCTCAGGGACACGCGGATCCATGTCACGGAGAGCAAGCGTCTCTAGTGAACGTGGCAGATTGAGGGTGGCATAACTCCTGCAGCGACCGTGAGAACGGGCCCCGGAAGCAATTTGGTTGGGAGATGTGCGTTATGGTCGATGGACGTGCGGCATTTCTGAGCGCAGCTCATGGTCGTGGGTCAGGCCCTGGAGTACTGTGTTCGAACGAGAAGGGCTGACTTCGACCGAGGTCGAACAGGCATCTGGAGCAGACAACGTCACTGTACGAGTTTATGGTCGGTCTGTTACAGACATGGGGCGAAGGTGGGGAAGAATGTGGTACTTGTCTCCGGAGGGCTGGCACGGTGGTCGCACTGGCACGACGCAGGGCAGGGATACCCATGTAGGACGATTGCATATCGTCTATATGAACTTAGTACGTAATATGACATGAGGCAACGTAGGGCCCCGAGGCGACGTCCTGAAACGCGGCCATATCTTCATATTCACCCGTTATCCTGCACAGCAACGGCACTCTCAAAGAGATGCCACTGGCAGCGGGCTCAGTGGATGCTTGCCTCCAGCAAATTCTCAACAGGATTGTGACCGTTTCGCAGGATATTCTTGTCTCCGCACTGTCATCCGTGAACATCCAAAATTACAATGCGTTCGCAAACCTTCATCTTCAACTGGAAACGATACGTACATCCGCTAGCACCATCGTGGTCGCCATCACGAAGGCTTCATTGACGGACTGCTCTATCGACGATCGTTTGAAGGACTGGCTCATCAGTGGAGAGCCGCCGTCGTGTTTGGGCAAGTTGAAAGAGATGGGTGACATTATAAAGCCCATTGGTCAGTGTCGGCCAGCCATAGCACCAGCTAGACCCGGAAAAACCGCCGAGGACACGTTCACTGCAGCCATAGTCTTTTTCGACAAGCACAAGGATATTTTCCATTTCCTGCTCACCCCTGACATCTGGTGGGTCTCTCGACAATTTTCTCGATGTGGGCTTGACTTCGACTTTGGTATTCAGGAATCATGAGAGACACCCTCATCCCCAAGCTCAAATACCGCACGTCGCTGTTCTCCCCCAAACAGAAGAAACGCAGGATGGTCCTCATGAAAACAACCTGTACGTATCATACTCTCGAAAGGAACTCTTTGTCGTTCGATTATGACAGTATTGCAACAGAATATCATCAAGCCAAGGAAAACATCCGTCAGACATAGAACAGGTAATGACGTTACGACGTAAGAGGGAACCGTTCTGTTTTGTATTCAAACCTGTTAACAATACTGTATTTCCAGGGGAAAGGCTAGATGAAGCCCTGCGATGGCTTTCTGCATTCAATTGTGCCGACAAGCATAATAGCATGCTCGAGCTACGTCAAGAGGGCACCTGCATGTGGTTTCCAAACACCAATGCATACGAGGAATGGAGGTTTGGCAGGGATCGTTTCCTATGGTTGCATGGAAAAGGTGTGGAATTCGATGTTTCCGAGTCATCCCAACTGGTATCACGACCTCACACAGCCGGTTGTGGAAAGTCAGTCCTGGCGTGAGTTGATCTTTTTCCCATCATAGACTTATATGTATTCATACTCTTAGTGCGTCTACAATTGAGCATCTGAAAACTACTCTACGCCATGGTGAAGTAATGGTGTTCTTCTACTTCGATTTCCAGAACGAACGGTCAAGCACTTCCACTGTCATGATGCGATCCTTACTCTCACAACTCCTCTGTCACTTCCGCGATCTCGGTATTGACCCTGAGGATGTCCCCGACAAAATTCTTGATGGGAAAAGCAAGGGCACTTTATCTCTCGACGACCCTGATCAAATGTGTGATCTAGTATTGCGCGCTGTGAATTGCTTTCTTTGGTATCCCCTTATTGTGATTGACGCACTCGATGAATGTGCAGACGTCAGGGTACTCTTACCCGTTCTCGATAAGCTAAAGCTGGATGATGTTCGGCTATTGGTTACCAGCCGACCATATGAAGACATGATGAGTCGCTTTGTACGGCTACGGTCGCTTTCCTTCCAAGACGTGGCAGAGGTGGCTACAGACATAGCACTACACGTCATACGCGAGATTGACTCGCACAAGGAGCTGAGAGCTGTTGATATGAAGATCAAGGATGAGATGCGCCAACAATTGAACGGGAAGGCAGAGGGAAGGTGAAGTATCATCTTTCGCATTATTGCTTTGCGACTTACCGCGGCTATTTGCTAGATTTCGATGGGTGCAATGTCAGTTGGATGCTTTGAAACAGTGTGCCTCAGGGGCCGAGTTGAAGGAAGCACTGGAAAACCTCCCGAATGAGCTGGAAACGACTTATGAGCGGATACTGGGGAAAATCGATGAGCGAAGATCGGAGGGAAAACTCGCACGGCATGCCCTGGTTTGGTTAGTAGTAGCGATGAAGCCGCTACACCTGGCTCAAATTGCAGACGGGCTTTTGTTCGACGCCAAGCAAGAAGAGATTGACTACAAGCCGCAGGACTTGCGCACATTTCTGCTAAATTCACTGTCAAGTCTCGTCTCATACAGCGAAAATACGGATGTTCTTTCATTATCTCACTTCAGCGTCAAGGTATGTTTCCGACGTTGCCTTGTGATCACTATCTAAATCGTGTTTTCACAGGAGTACCTTACCACTAGCAGCCGTGTCGCGCTACGAACGTATTATATTGTCCCTCATGCGGCCCACGCCGATGTGGTTCAGATGTGCATGCGGTACCTCTCTGTATTTTTAGAGCAAGAAAAATACAAGAACAACTATGTCAACCTATTGAAATCCTTCCCGATGCTGTCCTACGTGCTCTGTTATGGGTTTGATCATATGGTCCACGTGCGATCCAACTCGATTGCTGTCCTCGAAGAGCTTCGATCCCTTGGGACAGATGCTCGCCATCATCCAACTCATTGGGACCGACTTTGCGAGCTGCGTGAAGAGGAACTTCGATGGCCTTATCCCCCATGGCCATCTTCAAGACATGACATAGCGCTTTACATCCTCATTGCTTATTCTTCTCCCGGCCTTCTCCAAGCATACCTGTCTTCTCATCGCCCTCACCAACCCAGAGTTGGCACAAACGCACTCGTCTATGCTACAGACCTCCGAAAGACTGAACATGCGATGGTTCTCTTGGCATATGATGCACATGTAAACAAGGAGGGTTTGATGATCGATGACCCTCGCAAATCCTTCCCGATCGATGTCGCCATTGACGTTGGCAATGATACCCTTGTCGGTGAATTCTTGGACAGAGGTGGTATGGTAACATCGGAGATGATCTCGACCGTAGTTTGCATGCCATGGTATACCATTCATGTGCTTGCGAAGCTCATGCAAACCGACAAGTTCACGGACTGGGCGAGGGAAATTGGCGATGAAAAGCTCTATCGTGCGGTATTCAATAGTGCGAGGCCGAGTGTAGGGGACAGCAAGAAGGCAGACAAAGATCACGTTACGTTGGCACGCAGGTTGCGTGAGGTTGGCGTCGACCTCTCCCCAGGTGGTCCGTTCGGCTCAGAGTTGATCGAGCGAGCATTGCATGCCGCACACACGTCAATGCTGGATTATTTACTTCCACGTGATCGACCGCCGCCCTCTCGATTTCTTCTCACCGCAGCGACCGGCGACACATCTGAAACGGTTGATGTAGTTCGTTTCCTACTCCGGAGGGGAGTCGATGTCAACGTAGTGTCTAGTAGAAGCAGGGACACCCCGCTTCACCTCGCAGCAATGTGCCCTTGGGAACCCCGTAGCTTGGAACTGATTCAGGAGATGATCAGTGCTGGAGGTGATCCTTTTGCGCTCAACAGACAGGGTGAAACACCATGGATTATTGCAGCGAGACGTGACTATATCTCCGTGGTGGAATACATTCTCTCACCGTGCAAATCACTACCACTAGACCACTTGTCAATCGCTTTGCAAAATGGTCTTTCCCCAAGGATGGTCAGCGCCATAATTCGCGCAGGGGCCAATATGAAGTGGATAGAGCCCAATGGGGATACTTTTCTCCATCTCGCCATTTCCAAGTATAACGAGAGGAGATCCTTGGCATTGATCAAGATGCTCATCGCAGCTGGTTGCGATCCCACTGTCTGCAATTCCGAAGGGAAGACAGTCATGGAAATTGCCATCGATCGCGACTACGGATTGGTTGTGGAGCATTTGTGCAGCGTGTATCTTCCTCCCAACATCATACCAATCGCCCTCCAGCAACGTTCGACTCCACAAATGATTAGCATTCTGGTTTATGGAGGTGCCGACGTGAAGTCTGTTGCTTCCAATGGAGACACCGTTCTCCATCTCATCATTTCCAACTATAATTACCCGACGTGCTTGAGCTTGGTCAAGACGTTCATCGCAGCTGGCTGCGATCCCGCTATTTGCAACTCCAAAGGGAAATCGGTCATGGAGGCTGTCATCGAGCGTGGCCTCAGGTCGGTGATGGAATACTTGCTCTCGCACGATGTGCAACTCCCTCCAAATAGCATATCAACCGCCCTGGGACATCGATCTGCTCCACAGCTTATCAAGATTCTGATTCTCGAAGGTGCCGATCCAAGGTCCACTACATCCGATGGGGACACCACCCTCCACCTTGCCGTTTCCAAGTATGATGAGTCGGCATCGTTGACCTTGCTCAAGATGTTCATCACGGCTGGCTGCAATCCCAATATCCGCGACTCCGGAGGGAAAACAGTCGTGGAAGCTGCCATGGCGCGCGGCTACAAGTCGGTAGTGGATTGGTTACTGAAGTTGTCCGGCGTGCATTTTCCCTCGGACATCATACTCATTGCCCTTCAATATAACGCCGATATCAGCATGATCGAGCTTTTACTTATGGAAGGCGCAAACATGAACGCAACTACGCCCAATGGGGATACCGCCCTTCACATTGCCATCACAAATTACCCCGAACGCGACTGTTTGTGTCGAGTCAAAGCCTTCATCGAGGCGGGCTGTGATCTCATGGCAGACAGCTCATATGCCATACCTATCCTCGAAGCCGCGATGCAGCGTGGATATGCCTCTCTTACACACTATCTCTTGTCGTGCATTGATCCCCAGCCCCCAGCGTTGGATATATTGTCCAAGGCTTTACGGCACCGCTGTGTCCCCCCGATAATCACAGTACTGGTGGATCATGGTGCGAGCGACCTTGCTATCATGTCGCGGTCCCAATGGGGTGCCCTACTGGAACTCGCCCGCACAGCTTCGTATGACGAGCGGGACCTTGCATTAGTGCTTGAAACGCTGCGTCCGTGCCGCAAGGGAAAGGGGAGAATGACTTGACGCCTGTCATTGCGGTATCTGAATCGCCTGGGTACATGTGTGCGTGCTGTGCTTCTGTCGACAATCTTAACAGCATGAATCGTTCAGGGTGTCTGCAACTGCGATGACCGTGTTCGTTTTTTATCTCGCATAAACTACTTATGCATGTCTGGTACGTCTACTATGTTTACCGCCGTGCCGCATGCCGGTCTCTCATCGAGGTTGAAGATACAGTCAGCGCTCGGGTTCGAGCGCGAATCGGAGTTTCCCCTGCGCTCATATTCCTATACTTCGTCGTTCGTTTCTCTGTTCGTCATTCTTGTTCTTGTTCTCGTTTTCGCCGTCTGGTTTCTTCTCCGTTTCCTGTCACATGTGGCCTTCGTGTATGCAGCTCCTTCAGCCCGTACGGTACCATAGTCCATCGTTCCACATTCCGCCATCGGGTCCGCCTTTACGATACGAACCGTTCCCCAGCACAAGGTTTTGTTTGGCGTAGTGCCTGGTGTCGGGAGGGCGACGCCAGGTTCTGGATGACCTAGAGTAGGTGAGTATGTATGCACGTATAAGTTGACAAGGGACGAACGGAGAGGAGGAAGTCCTTTACGGTGATCGCACATCATCCCGTCTATGTCTAAGAATGATCCTGGCAAAACCGGTATGAGGGGTGCGCCGTCGGGGGAGGTGATCGTGGTGGGGGAGCAAAGCGCCTTCGGGAGTCACAGACTGGCATTGGAGGCAGCCTGACTGCATGCACACACAGGGAGGAGAGCCATTTGAGATGGGTGGGTCCATCGCGCGAGCGACGACTCCGAGTCAACGCGACCGACATGACTGGCTTGGCGTCTGACTTCCCCTTGTCGAGGGGCTTGGGACTACCAGTAGAGCTGACGGGCATCTTTAGAGGCGACCGCGGTGGCGGTCACACCGGGCATGACCGTAATATCGGTGTTGACAGTCATGTCTCCGACTGTGGAGGTGTCGTCCATGTCCTGCCCGGCCCGAAGCAGGCTGGGACCGGAGAGGATGTCGCGTGGGGGAAGTACA
Source organism: Heimioporus aff. retisporus (assembly GCA_038094615.1). Classification (NCBI taxonomy): domain Eukaryota; kingdom Fungi; phylum Basidiomycota; class Agaricomycetes; order Boletales; family Boletaceae; genus Heimioporus; species Heimioporus aff. retisporus. The sequence continues at coordinate 4,398 of JBBPUI010000892.1, read as the reverse complement.
CCGGAGTCGGGCTGTGGGGGTTCGTCGTTGGAGGTGTAGAAACCGTCCTGTTCGAGCTCGTCAAACTTGATTGTCATTTTCTCGGCGTGATGTCAAGCCTCTTGAGTTCGTCCTCGAGGGTGGAGGCCTGTGTTGCTGCTCGAGGAGGGCCACCTGGGACTGCTGTTCGGAGAGTTGGAGGAGCGAGGCCAATAGGGCGCTGGGGGAAGCGATGGCGGAAGCGAGCTGGGCAATGAAAGGGAAGATGTCGGGGTCTGGGGAAGAGGCGATAGCAGCGTTGAGGTCGTGGAGGAGTATGGCGCAACGAGCAGCCTTGAAAAACCATGATTGGGCCCGGCTGCGGCACGCTCTGCATGGAGGCGCTGGGCTTCTTGGAGACTCAGCTTCGGCAGCTTAAGAGGGGAGGCGGGCAACGACTCGCGTGTGCTGAGGCAGATGGTTCTGGAGATGATTTTCCGAGGCCCTGTGGGGAAAAAGGACCATGGGCGACTTCGAAGGGGAAGCCTTTCCACAGGATTGTGATAGGCTCGAGGGAGACGGTGGGGGTGGGGAGTGGGGAGCGGTGCGACAAATCAGGGTGGGGTGGAAGAGACCTGGACGGTGGCGTCTGCGCGAGGAGGGCATAGTGGAGTCGGACCTGGAGAGCGGAGAGGAAGGCGAGTTGAGGTTGCGTTTCGATTCATGTGGAGGTGAGGGCCACCCGGTGTTTTAGCTGGCGCATTCTGTCACGCCTCTACCTATAGATGTGTTCTGCGGATTGAAAGAGATGGACAAGCGACTTACATACGAGCGTCGAAGTGAATGAACTATTCTGTAGGAGAAATGGATTCAACGTGCAACGAGAGTGTGTCATGATGGGGAATCCAGACGTTCTCCGAAGACGTTGAGAAGCGCAGCTTGGAAGTACTTTTTTTCTGGCACTACGTCCCTCCACGACATTTCCCCTTCTCCACCCACCCCATTTTTTAAATGCCATTGCTCATTTCTCGCTCCTGAGCAGAACTTGCTGGTCCTCACTTTCGCCAACGCGCCTTTCATGGCTTACCTCGCTGGACAGTCTTTTGCAACAGATTTCCGCATTCCCGTACCATCCATATCCATCCCAAGCAGCCAAGGATGCCCTACTCCATGGTGTCAGTTGTGCTGCGCTCGAGTAATCGGCTTAGTACATTGATCATGAGGAGCGTTAGGAGCGGCCCATAGATATCTACCAGAGTGCTGAACGCCATCAAACTACAAAGAAAGCGTATCACGGAGTCGTGCAAAACCAGCTGGAATACTTCGCTAGACGGATGGGAAGCAGCTCGGACCAGCGTGCAGGGGACATGCTAGCGACGGTCCCATCACCGCTGGCAGTCTCATTGCCAGTCTGCTAGGCAGGTTCCCTTTGTCTCTCATCTCGTTGGTTTACTCATTCGTTTTCCAGGGAACCTGACAACATACCCGCCGCGTCTTCCCTTGCGACCGGCCATCTTACTCTATATTTACCTTTTATCCCAGGCTTCTTATTGTGCGTCCCCTCGTCCAACACAGGAACAAACACTCCTTAGGGCCTGGTTAGTACATGCTTGTTAACGATAACAGACCGCTTAAATACACTGGATTCCCACCACGTTATCGTTAAAAAAACATGTGCTAACCAGGCCCTTACTTGCGTGGCTTCCCTTATTATCCGTATCGTATCAAATATCGGCGCGGTCAGGCAGCAAACGCGCTCCCTACGAGCATGCTTTTAACTCATCATCCCGCCGCTGTCTCTGCTCTCAGTGCTATTTAGGGTGTCGCATACTGTGCAAGTCTGTCTGTCGCTAGCCATGTTCGTCCGGGGGTTCTGGTACAGTTCGCTTCATGCCCCCAGGCAACACTCAGCCTAGCGTTGTTATCGGCTTCCTTTTGGACGTGTTTCGCACTACTGGTAAACACCAGATGATGGTCCTTCTCCTGGTTGTGTTAGCCAAACGCAAGTAGCTGCCGTGGAACTTGGGCCACCATTACTACCCTCCAAAATAACCCCGCAATGCCATCAAACACCGAGAGCTGCGACCACTTCAGCGGATCATGCCACATCGGCGACTTTACGCTCATACAATCTTGCCTGTTCTTATCCTACACATTCGACCCTGTCTATCCCGCATGGCGTGGACATCATGCACCTTCCTTCAGACTCGGCAAGAGTGAAGTTCTTGGCGAACAGGATCTGCGATACGTCGATGCGGGTTGAGTTCAGCGGCACGTTGCGGGCGTCGCAGGATTTGGCTGATATCAATACACGAGTCTTTTGGGGTTCCATTCTCTGGAACGTTACTCTCGGCGCTGTCGGACTTGGTTGATGCATCGGAGATGTGACACGATCTGAAACTGAAGAAGCATGTCGGCTTGCGATCCTCGATAGTTGGGTTTCCGGACTTGAAGCCGAGCACAAAATCGTTTGGGTGGAAACAGGGAGGATAGTGAGGCCGAACGCAGTGTTGTGTTGAGTGGTGGTATGGGGCATCAACCGGCGCTTGCAAGGGCCAGAATACGCGATCCCGCCGCGTAGATTCTTGGTAAGTTTTTCTGGATCGCGTGAAACGACCTTAGCTCACGGGATATGTGCAAGACGACCAGTCAACGTCCGTCCTGGACCCTCCGACGCAACATTCGGAAACAGCAGTGGTCTGAGCGTGACGTTCACGTGTCAAGGCAGCACCATCATGACACATGACATTCTGAGTATTAAACCGGAACATCCTTATATATGTGATGCGCGAGGGTCGTGCTACGGAGCAAGGACTGCATGCTGATCTGGAAAATGGATGGCAAACGGAATCAGATGATGCAGGAATGTGGTTGCCTCGAGATTGTACTGAAAATGCGCACCTGCCTATCTGGTGGCTACAGGATCGCCATTCCTCAAGACGCAGAGACTCGAAGCATGCAATAGGTCAAGGACAAACGCTACGGCCCTGGGCTTCCACCTACTGGCACTCGCTCCGTGACGCTAGTCGTTGGAGAATGAATGTTTGACGTGGTTCAGCACAACGACGAAACTGATCAATACAAATGTTCGGGGCCAGCCTCCTCCTGTTCTTGCCATGACCAATACTGAATCAAGCGGCCGGGGTGGTGCTTCTGGAGACCCGTAGGGCCTTTGAATCTGTTGATCCTAATACGCCTATAATAATTGTCATCAAAGTTCGCAGCTCAGTCCCACGATACCTTCCGTCACTTCCTCCTTTCTTCCACCACTCCCACTGAAGGTTGGGGATGATGAAGAACCCGAAAGCGAAAGGCTCGATCCGAAACAGTGCAGAATGGGCTACTCAAAGACGCCAGAAACGTGTAAAAAGGGCTCCCATCGCTACTCAAACCCTCGTCCTGTGGGTCCTGTTGAATCTCAGTTAAATACATAGTCGACTTCGGAGCATACAAGCTACTGGCTACTCCCGTCCTGATCGCGACATTACGATGCACACACCCAGCGCTATACATGGAGCAGCAAAGCAAAGCCAAGACGTAATCCATGTGCGAGGGAGGGGCCAACCTGGACAGTCAAGTCTGTAGTAATGTCCGTCAGTCTTCCCTCCCCGAAAATCAGGGCTGGGTAGAACCCCGTACCGCATTCCCAACCTGATAAGGGCACGCCGCTCTGCACGTCTACCGGTCTTCGTGGCGCGTTCATCGGAGCATGCATGTAAGCTGTCATGTCTTCACTGATCTACCTCGTCGAAGCATTTATTATGTCGGGGCCATTTGCTTCGCAAATGGGACATGCACCTACCTCCGGCTGACCCGAGCTTTGAGTCAACCTCGTTGTCTCTGCGGTCATGATTCAGACCCAGCTCACGGCGATTATGCAACGGATCACAGAAAGCGTACGAGCAATAACCGATCTAATGCAATTCGTGACACTCTTGACCATGGGAACGAGCGAGTCAGAGAGCGTCCTGAAGCCAACAATCAAAGGGGACGTCGTATGGGACAAGGTGTCCTTTGTATATCAAATTTGGAAGCTCTTACGGATGTGTGGATCCATATCAAAGAGAGCGTGTGTGTGTGGGTGTAGCAGATCGACGGTGGCAACGTTCCTGCAGCGATTGTAAGGACCGGCTGTGGAAACACCTTCAGAGGGTAGAGGTGCACTGACGGATGTGCGGCATTTGCAAGCGTAGGTCACGGTGGTAGGTCTAACCGGTCAGGCCCTAGAGTGTTACACACGGACAAGAAGGGACTGACTAGGTCGAGTTCGAACAGGCATCTGGGGCGGCCAACCTGCACGAGTTTATGGCTGGTCTGCCGCACAGGTACGAGACGAAGGTGTGGTACCGGTCTCTGGAGGGTAGGCGTTGCAGTTGGAGATTGCACGGGCGCTGGTGCGTCGGAGGGCAGGAACGCTCGTGGGGGATGAGCGCATGTTGG
>JBBPUI010000891.1:0-14139 GCA_038094615.1 Heimioporus aff. retisporus | reverse complement strand
TGCGGGCGGGCTTCCTGTCTTGGTATGGATTCATGGTGGAGGGTATTTATGTTCCGTCCGACCGTGTCACCCTTGCATATCTCACCTTTCATTGTAGGTTTCAGATTGGGTCTGCTGCCGAATACAATGGGGCCGATCTAGTTGCCAATTCCTTGGGTTCTGTTGTTGTCGTTGTCATTCAGTACCGCCTAGGTGCATTTGGTATTACATACATGCATATTCCTTTTCTGTCTCCAGGATTGAAGTTACAATAGGGTTTCTTTCTGGAAATGAGGTCAAGGCTCAAGGAGCTTTAAACGCCGGCCTCCGTAAGTACACTCTCATCACTCTCGCTCCAAGTCATACTGATGACGTCTGACAACACCAGTCGACCAAAGATTTGCACTGCAGTGGGTTCAGGACCATGTATGGTTCATGTGTTCGCGCGCATTATGCCGAGTTGATGAATAGACCCCAGATTGGATTGTTTGGTGGAGATCGGACTCACGTTACTATTTGGGGCGAATCTGCAGGTGCTGGTTCGGTCGTACAGCATATTGTCGCGGATGGAGGTAATACGCAGCCTCCACTCTTCGTGGGCGCGATCACGAGTTCTACGGCTCTATCTTCTCAGTATAACTACAACGATCGGATTCCTCAGGTTGGCATCTTCAATCACTGAGGCCTGTGACTAACCAAAATTAGTTGGTATACAACGAATTTGTTTTCAAGACCGGGTAAGAGAGTTTCATCTTGTGATTCGCATCTTGAATTCCATGGTCGCGATAATGATTTCTGTTAGATGCGCATCCAGTTTCAACACGCTCGCCTGTCTACAGTCTGTGGAAGTAGAGACACTGCAAGCCGCGCATACCGACATTGCTACGTCTGCTTCCTATGGCATGGTCGTCTTCGTCCCTGTTGTTGATGGCACGTTCATCGTCGAGCGTCCTACAATCACGCTTGCTAGAGGTCAAGTGAACGGAGTAGGGGGTTACCTTTTTTTTGGCTCATATGCTGCGGTCTGATGCCATCGAAGGAATTCTTACTGGCCGTCTCCAACCAAAACGAAGGAAGCATGTTCGTCAATCCGAACGAGACGTTAACGATCGCGGAATACATTTCTGAACTCTTCCCCCACATGACGCCCTGTGCGATGCGAGAAGCCGAAGCAGTGTATCAAGCCTACGGGTCTGCACTGGAGCAGATCATCCTGGCGTTGGGAGATTGTGAGTCAAGCACCTTCAGACCTAGAGGAAAGCATCTTATGCCCCCCCCACCTCCCCTCCCCAGCTACATTCACATGTCCTACGTACTACCTGCTCGAGACATTTGCTGGTCGTTCGTGGAAGGTCCGTCTTTCAGGCCCCGTTTCGAACGCATGACCGCACCCCCATTGATACGATTGGACTCAGGGTCTATTCGCTATCCCACCAGCATATCACGGACAGGACCTCCCGTACTACTTTTATAAGTGAGCGGTCATAAGCACCTCTTTTTTTTTGTTCGTGGCCTTCTCATTTTCTGTCACGCGATCAGCGCGGGAGCTCCCCCTCCATACAACAACACGCAGTTTATCACCACTTTTTCGCAATCGTTCATGTCCTTTGCCAAGCACTACGACGTCAACGTCAAGTTCGACCCGACTGACAACATCACGCCCGAGTGGGACACATACCTAGGGTTTCCTGGCCTGTCGCGATCAGAGATGCTGTTCAATCGGACCGCAGAGGGAGAGCCCGTCGTCACGCCCGTTGTGACGGATCCGAAGCTGATCGAGCGATGCAGGTACGTGTGTTGCTGTTCGTTGTTGTCTTAGCGTGGCCATGCAAGCTGACGTTGGCCTCTCTCTCTCTTTTTCTTCCTCTTGGGAATCCAGGTTTTGGTGGTCGGTAACGCCTATGACGGCACAATAAGCAGAGACATCCCGGACGAGGAAATCTAGGCGGGGCACGAGGGCCCCGAGGGTTCCTTCGCACGTCCAGGTAGATCATCACGCGACTTGTACGGGGGGCTTTTGGTTGATTACATATACATATATTTCTCGCACTGAAATCGGGCCGTCTGCATGCCGTGTTGGTTATCGAATTCATGATAATAGCATGTGCAAGGCTGACATCACCGAGCCGCGATAGGTCCTTTCAGCCAACTGCATAGCAAAGTCAAGGATGGCAGTCGCAACAAGGTCTTTTACGACGAATTTGGCAGACAGGTTTGATCACTAGACTAGCTGCCGCCCCGCATCATGCGCCTGCGTCACCATCAGCTCCCCGAACTCAACCATAACATGAGGTCCAGAAGTATGTCGGGTGAAGTGGGATTTAATCCGTGGGTGCGTAGGTGTCGCTTGGCGTTGGATCGAACTGCGAAGCTTTTTCCGCAGTCGGGTACGACGCATTTGTAGGCTGACCGCAAGTTCGTTTCATTCAGCAAGTTGCTCATCAACGATGCGCAAAAGAGGCACGTACGCTTGGCACCCGAGTGGGTAGCCATGTGCGTTGCCAGGCCACTCGGCCGCGGGAATATCTTCCCGCACTTTGAACACTGGTGTATCTTCAACTTCTTCTTTTCCTCGCCGCCGGATGTCCTTTGGTCGCTGGGACGATGATTTGTGGGGTTGTGTGGGGATGGAGGGAGAATACTGCTGAAAGTTGGCGCTGGGGCGCGGATCAGGCTCGTTTGGGCTCCCTTTTCACTGTCGTGCTGAAACCCCATGCTGGGGCCCTGTAGCCCTGCGCTCCCGAAAGAAGTCGAGGATTGAGGCGAGAGCGTCGACGAAGGTGACATCTGGGTGAACCCTGTCTTGTCATCCCCTATCATACTCATGTCTGTTGCCCTCCCTATAGCATGCTCAGGAGCCATCCCACCAGACCAGTCCATGGTCACGGGGCTACAACCAGCATGAATAAATATCTTGGTCAGCTCCAAACGTAATGATCCATCATATGCGATGACCACATGATGAAGAACGGTGGTGCCATCTGGAAAGGTGGAATGTACACTGGCGCCATTGCGAATCATGAATCGAACACGTTGGGGAGTCCAGTGTCCGCACGTTATGATCAGCAAGTCTTGAGAACATGGGACATCATAAGGAAGTAGTTGGTCCATGACTGAAGGGTATGCACGCAGAGCGGCAACTTCAAAAACGGTTTCTGCTTTAGAATTATGGATGATGGGATTGCAACCAGCTTCTAGAAAGATCTTGACCAAGCTCCAACACGTAGGTTCGCTGTACCCAACGACAGCGAGGTGGAGGACGGTATCCCCGTCGGATGTGATGGCATGAACATCCGCGCCTTTGTTGATCGTGTACCGGATTGAATGCGGAGTCCAGTGTCCCCGTAGTGCGATCAGGTCACGAGGAATTGGGACGTCGTGGGAAACTAAGTAGTCCACCACCTTCAAATAGCCACGCTTGATCGCAATGTCAGAAACTGTTTCGTCAGAGGAATTGCGGGCGACGAGATTGCACCCAGCTTCGATAAAGATTTTGACCAAGTCCAGACACATTGGTTCTGCCAAGGGCGCATTGACGGCAAGATGGAGAACAGTATTCCCGTCGGATGTGGCGGAATGTACATTGGCACCATTGTGAATCATCAATTTGACAGTCCGGGGAGTCCAGTATTTCGATATTAATGTGACCAGCAGATCTGGCGGACAAAGGTTGTAGGATGAAAGTAAAAAATCCACCACTGAGGAGTAATTGCGTGTAGCGGCCACTTCAAAGGCCGTTTTCCCTTCGGAGTTGCGGGCGAGGGGCTCACAGCCAGCTTCCACAAGAATCTTGATGATGTCCAAACACATCGGTTCACCGTACTCGGTAACTGCGAGGTGAAGTACGGTGTTCCCATCGGACGTGGTGGAGTGTATGTTGGCACCCTTTTGAACGAGGTATTTGATCGTCCCAGCAGTTGAGACAAGCTTCTGCAACGCAACCAACAGGATGTCTGAAGGAAGGAGGACATTACGGGAGAGTAAGAAATCCACCAATGACATGTATCCACGTCTGATGGCGGTTTCAAGAACTGTTTGCCCCCTGGAATTGCAGTGGTTGGGATTACAACCCGCATCAGTGAAGAACTTCGCCAAGTTCAAACAGATTGGTTCGGCATATTCTAGGACAGCGAGATGAAGCAAGTTATTTCCAGACAATGTTGTGGATTCCACATTGATGCCCTTCCAAAATAGATATTGGATCATCCTTGGAGGACAGCGTATCTGCATGGCAGTCAATAAGGTGTTGGGAGGATATGGGACACCACAAAGGAGGAGAAATTCCAATACTAGTGTGTATCCACGCTTTACAGCAATATCAAGCACTGAGCGACCAGCGTAATTGTGGACAACAGGGTCACACCCAGCTTCAAGAAAGACTGTGACCAGCTTCAAAGACATCGGCTCGTCATACTCCATCAAGGCGAGATGAAGCACATTATTGCCATCAGGTCTAGTACAATGCACATCTGCCCCTTTATGAATCATGGATTTCACTACTGAGGGGGCCCAGTGTCTCCGCAGTGTCAGTAGAATGTCTGAAGGGCATGGAACACCATGGAAGAGCAAGAGGTCCACGACTAGAATGTGTTCACGTCTGATTGCTATATCCAAAACTGTTTCGCCCCGAGAGTTGTGACTGTTGGGGTTACAACCAGCGGCTATAAGCATATTGACTAACTCCAAACTGCGCGTTTCCAGGGAGCACATTGCAGCGAGATGGAGCGCCGTATCCTCACGGCCATCTGAGACGGTGTTTACATCGACTCCATTGCGGAGCAAGAGACTGACTACAGAGACTGTCTCGGGAGTGTCCCCGGTAGATGCAATGAGCAGGAACCGAGCAGGAGGGGGCTGGCCTGGTGGAAGCAGAAGCTCAAGCATTGACACATGGGCCGCATGTATAGCTCGTTCGACGAGCTCTGCTCCAAGTGGGCCGTCCACGGAAAGATCTACACCAATCTGGCAGAGTATACGTGCCAGTGCAACATGGTCTTCATCTGCTTGTTTACGATCCCCAGCGCCCGGCCTCGCACTACTGAACACCCCTCGATACAGCCTTTCGTCTCCGATATTGTGTGCCCATTGTATGAACGTGTCGGTTTGCATCAATTGTAAAAGGACCCGAATGCTGCACCACGGCATGCAGATAGCGGTCGTCAAGACCTCTGGAGTCAGCACGCATCCCCTTTGCAAAATCTCACCAACGAGCAAATCTTCCCCACGATCGATAGCAATGTCAAGTGGCATAGCATGGTAGGAGTCATCCACAAGAAAACCGTGTGCATGCACGTCAGCACCATATTCCAAGAGCACAATCGCATGCTCCGTCTTCCAGAGGTCTGCGGCATACACGACCGCGTTCGTTTTACTCCTGGCATTCAGGGGGCCATTTCCGGAGAGATATGATCGGAGGAGCCCAGCGGAGGAATAGGCGATCAAGATATATGGTACAAAGTCGTGTCTCGATGTTGGCCAAGGAGGATAAGGCCATCGGAGATGCTCCTCCCGTAACTCGCATAGGCACTCCCAATGGGATGGATGATGGTGAACTTCTGATCCGAGGGATTTCAGTGCTTCGAGAACAGTAATAGACTCAGGGTCGACATAGGCAAGATGATCGAAACCGGAAGAGAGGGCATATGAAAGGGTTTGGAAGGATTTCAATGTTGCAACACTGCCGTGGGTGGGACTCTGGTTTAGAACGAAAGAGATGTAGTGCATGTTGATCAGCGCGACCTCTGCATGGGCGTCATGGGGGATAATGTGATACATTAATGCAGTTGTTTTGGGTCCCATGAGGTATTCCTGTTTGATATCTTATGCAGAAATTGAATAGAAAATAATACCTTAGGCATACCTTCACACTGAGATGAGAAAGGGTAATAATATCCGTATCTTCATGGTGTCTTACAAGACTTGATAGGACCTGAATCAATGTGTGTCCCAATCCCTCCGTCCCACGCTCAGTCTTATAGTTGACCGAAATGCCGTGAACGATCTGTGATAGGCGCAATGGCTCGAGCGCTACAGCAAGCCAAGTGAGTGTGCATCGCGCATACATCCCCTCCGCGGTTCGCTCGTCGATCGCCCCGAGAATTCTCTCGTACGTCGACTCGAGCTCGTTCGGGAGGTTGTCCAATGTTTCCCTAAGCTGTTTCCTGCATCCACACTGTCTCAGCGCGTCAAGTTGGCACTGAACCCAACGGAACCTAGAAAGTACGAGTAGTCAGTGGGATGCAGACTCAGGGACCCGTCTGCGTCTACCTTCCTTCTGCTTTTTCATTCAGCTTGATCCGCATCTCCTCCCTTATCTCCGGGTCTGCCAACCTCAACCACTCATGGGAGTCCACTTCCCGTCTGACGTGCGATGCTACATCTCTTGCTATCTCTTCCATCACGGTCTCCAAAGAAAGCGATTCGAGTCCTCGAAAATGATCCATGACCACTCGATGAGGTCGACTCGTCACGAGTAACCGAACATCTCCCAGCTTCAGTATCCCAAGCGCATATAACAGCTCGTTGAGATCGGCGCACTCGTCAAGTGCATCAATCACGATGAGGGGATCATAAAGTAGACAACTTGCAGAGCGCAATATCAGATCGCAGAGTTTGTCGGGCTCATTTAGCAACAGCGAGCCCTCACACTTCTGTTGAAGGACCTTTTGCAGAACATCCCCAGGGTCAACACTGAGATCACGAATGTGGCGGTACAGTTGGGAGAGAAGGGAGCGCAGCATCTCGGTAGAATTTGTGGACTGTTTGTCTCGGAAATCAAAGTAGAAGAATAACACCACTTCTTCTGTCCTTAGCGATTTTTTGAGGTGCTCAATTGTGGATGCACTGCGAACATCAGTATAATATCATCGCAGGCAAGAGATGGACGCACACCAGAACCGACTTTCCACAGCCAGCTAAAGAGACGTCGACGATCCCAGCTGGAATGAAAACGATTGGCGAATAAACAAACACATACCTTTGCCGTGTATCCATAAAAATCGGGGCCAACTCATCCTCCAGTTCCTGAATAGGACCATCTCAGGAAGCCATGTGCATGTGCCCTCCTGCCGCAGCTGGAGTATGTCATTATGCTTTTGTATCCAATCTAATGGTGTGAACCATCGTGAGACCTCGTCCAATTTCCCGTCTGTGCCCAAGGCATTATCAGCGAGTGTAAGTATGCCATACAATGGGAACATACGAAGAGCGTTTCTATCTCCCGCCGTTATGTTTTGGTCGGCATTCGACAATGGCTCGTCGTGTTCGGATGCCGTAAAGTATTCTGTTTCTGTTTCCTGGGGATGACGCTGTATGTCCACAATAGAAGAGGTATTTATTTGGGGTTGACGGTGGAGAATTTCGCGATTCCTGAGCAACAGTATCACGTTTACATTCGGGTGACTGCAGAGAACCTTACCAGTCATCAGGGCTGAGTAAGAAACGAAAAATATTGGCATGTTTTTCGAAGAACACCATCGTTGCAGTGAGTTTGTCTTCGGTGGGGCGATGACATTGAGAAGGGACCCTTGGCATTTGGCCAGCAGGGTTGAGCATGACGTCCATCTCTTTCAACTTTTCCACACATGAGTGTAATTCTCCGCTGAACAGCCAGTCGATCAATCGATCATCGAGGGAGTTATCTGTGAGGGGGGCCTTCGTGAACACCTCAAGAATTACATCGGCAGATATGCGGATTGTGTCTAGCTGGTAGCGAAACTTATCTGAGAATACCAAGTTGTGGTTATTCGTGTGCGTCAATGCGGAACGACGGATCCTCTGAGAGACAGCGACAAGTTCATCAAGAATTCGCTCGCAATGAGGCACCAGACCTAGCGCTGACATGGTGTTGGGTTGTGGCGAGGAGCATGTAAGTTGGCTAGGCGCCGGATAATTGAACACAGCCAAAAAAAACTTTCCCCTGCCACCATGTCCCAAGAGCTCTCCAGCTGCAACACTTCGAACCCCTCTAATTTTGGGGCACCCCAACACCGAAATAACCCCAACTCCGCATCCATTCTTGTCTGACTCCCCGATGATCCTGCAATCGAGGATCGCGTATTCCAAAGTCCACCTTGCTAAGACCCAACGCGACTCTGTTCACTTTGTCATACTCTAAGGACGGCGCGTTACTGCCAGGGAACCAAATTGGAAGATGCAGAGCTGTAGGATGGATCTGTGTTCCTGCACCTGAGGGCCGCCGCTTCGCTAATCGGTGACTCCCTCGGGTAGTTGCGCGATGACGAGCGTGAAAGGATATTTCTCTTCATGCCCGCTGGTTTTGATGCCTGACACATACAAGGTACTTGGGTGTGCCTGAGTTGTCGATATATGCATTGGCAATAAAATGTTGATTCGTATACATGTTCTCGCTGCCGCCGACCTCCACCCCTCGTGGGCGCGATGACAAGTTCTGCGGTCTTACCTTCTCAGTATAACTACAGCGATCGTATTCCTCAGGTGAGTATCATCAATTACCGGAAACTGTGACTAACAAAGGTTAGTTGGCATACAACGAAGTTGTTTCTAAGACCGGCTAAGAGAGTCTCAATCGTTGATACGCATTCTAAATTCTTAAGTCGTGACAATGACTCCTTCTGTTATATGTGCACCAATTCTAACACGCTCGCCTGTCTACAATCTGTGGAAGTAGAGACACTGCAAACCGCGAATATCGACATCGCTTCGTCTGCTCTCTATGGCACGACCGTCTTCGTTCCTGTTGTCGATGGCACGTTCATAGTCGAGCGTTCCACGGTCATGCTTGCCACACCATATGTGACGATCTGATGTCTCCGAAGGAATTTTTATTGGCCGTCTCCAACCGGAACGAAGGAAACGTTTTCGTTAATCCAAGTGAGACGTTAACGATCGCAGAATACATCCCTCAAGTTTTCTCTGACACGACGCCCTCTGCAATACGAGAGGCCGCAGCAGTGTACCAAGCGTACGGGTCTGCACTCGAGCAGGCCATCCTGGTGCTGGGAGGTCGTGAGTCAAGCACCTTCAGATAGAATGAAAGCATCTTATGCACCTCGCAGCCGTATTCACGTGTCCCACATACTACGTGCTCGAGCCATTCGCCGGGCGTTCGTGGAAGGTTCGTCTTTCGGGCCTCGTTTTCGAATGCATGTCCGTCTCCCCCCACTGACACGGTCGAACTCAGGGTCTATTCGCTATCCCGCCAGCGTACCATGCACAGGACGTGCCATACTACTTTTACAGGTGAGCGGCCCATAAGCCACACACGTTTTTTTCTTCGCCACATTCTCATCTTTTTTTTTTCTTGCGCAAACAGTACGAGCTCTCCCCCTCCATACGACAACACGTAGTTCATCACTGCCTTTTCGCAATCGTTCATGTGTTTCGCCAAGCACTACGACGTCAACGCCAAATTCGGCCTGACCAACATCACGCCCAAGTAGAACATGCATCTATTTCCGAGCCTGTCGCGATCGGAGATGCTGTTCAACCAGACAGTGAGGGGAGAGTCCGTCGTCATGCCCGTTGCGACGGATCCGAAGCTGATCGCGCGATGCGCGTACGTTCGTTTCTATTCGTTATTGTCCAGCCGCAAGCTGAGGTTGCCCTTTTTTTTAACTACTCTTTTGGCTGTCCAGATTTTGGTGGTCTGTAACGCCTATGACTGCACAGTAAGCAGAAACGAGTCGGATGAGGAAATCCAGGCGGGGTACGAGGACCCTGGTAGGAGTTCCTTCGCACGTTCGAGTGGATCGTACGTCGTAGGCTTGAATGAAGGGGCTTTGGTCGATCAAATATACATCTCTCACACTGATCAGTATGGACGGAAACCTAGTGATGAAGATTGACGGTATATCATCATCCATATGTTTGATTATCCTGCTATTACGACGAGGCACGAAGTACGCGAAAACATGTACCTATTCACGTTTACGCTTCAAGCCCGGTTTGCAATTCTGTCCTGGTGCTGCACACAATAGACCACGTTCTAGCGACGCGTGTTCAGGCGTGTCGAATTCGATCCCCAGGTCTTCCGCCAGCGCATCTGCGTCCTGAGGGGGTAGCGCGTCCGTCGCCAGCTGCCAAAGGCTGCAAGTACCTCCCCAATCAATATGCACTCCAAAACGAGATGAAAACATGCGAGTATATGCGGACGCACGACGTGAAGACCTTCTTTCGACGGGCCCACTCGGGTCGCCATTTTCCCCACTCGGTATCGAGCTGGGCGAGGTCGTCAGACGATATGAGCGGCACGCCACTCCGCAATGGAGTCAGCCTCTCCGTCAGATGGGCCACCTAATCCAATGTGGAGCATCTGCAACGACCTGTGGAGGTACGCTTACCGTCTCTGCCGCCGCGTCCATTTGCGCGTCGAGCTCGGCGTCGGTCGGTGTGTTTTTGACCTTGGCGAGCTCTGGATAAGGCCGTATCAAGCGGCACAGGAAAAAAAAAGTGGGTGGACGCGCGCACCTGATTGCAGGTGCTTGACGTGCGACGCGACGGCATCGTTGGCCACCTCCACGCTTTTACACGCCGTCTCGAGCGCGGCGAGCTCGTCCACGTCGAGGGTCTCTATATCGCCCTGGTTTGCCACGTAAAAGTGGGTCTTGCCTGCATGTATACGCGTTGCATGGGAGTACGTGCACCAAGTTGAACAGCGTTACCATAGACCTTGTGTGCAATCGCGCCCTTTTCGGCGAGGCCCGCGAGGAGCTTGGCCGTCGTGGCCTTTGGGACTGCCCCTTTCAAATTGGCGGAAATGTCGACCGCGCCGAACGGCCGGTTCATCTAGAATGTTCTCAGGCAACCGCATATACGCACGCGCACGGCGTGGGTTACCTTTTTCATGTACTGCAAGATGGCATCTTCCGCTGCGATACGTGGTTTTGAAGTAGACGGACGGAAACGAAGGTTAACTTTTTACCTTCTTGCCCCTTCAGCACCTTGACGTCGCTTTTGGCTTTCGTGGCCATGATCGTCGCTATGAAGGCGCTGCGTCATGGAGACCGACTCCGTCATGTGATGCTGTGGCCTCGTGCGGGTTCCCCCGACTTGCGAAAAAATTATTTATTACTTAATTCCCGTTACTGCGGCCAGGAGACGCACAAAAGCACGAAGATAGAATGAATTATTTTGCTGCAGCGGGCCGAGCTGACAAAGACAAAGAATGAAGTGCTACGTAAACTGTCCGACAGGTAGCACCGCTGTTGTCAGGCCAGGGGGTACTAGTGCTGGAACGGGCGAAAGGGCAGCAAACACGGCGGCAGGTGCACGTGGGGCGGTAATTAGTACATGTGGAAGCGCGAAAGCGCGCGGCTGCGCACTTGCGTGAGGTGAGAGGGCGACGGCAAGGCGCGAGGAAAGGGCGAGGCGACTCAGACTGGAGGGCGGCGGCATGATACACGTGGGCGGCGTCGTCGTTGTCATCGAGGCGAGTGAAGGGACTCAGGAACAACTTGCCTTGAAAGGCAAGCCTATTCATATTACTGTATACACCATATTAATACGTAAGTAGTGCGCCGAGGATACGCCGAGTCCGTAACTAAGCTGGCTCTCCAACATTATTGATAACAGATGGCTCGTTGCCAGACATTCTAGTGTAAAACGTCCCGTGATAGACAAAAAAAGATACGATGAGCGGGGAGGCGCTAAATAAGAAAACAAGCACCAAAATGGCATGGCATGGCATGGCGAGCATCAGCACGATGCCAGTCACACAGAATGCGCCAAAAAAGGGTACAGCATGAAGGACACTTGATAAGGTTGGACGGTCCTGAGTAAAGCATGGGAGTACGAAGAAACGGGCGAAACTTGTACGTACTTGGATGTAAGGCAAGTCCACAACAAAATCAAGGAAGATGGTATAAACAAGAAGCGCTATCATGGCAGGCAGAAAAACCTTGGGCTCCGAAACAACTAGAATCCTGCACAAGGAAATGGAATGATGTTGGTACTACTACGGTAGATAGTATGGAGCGAGGCTCACACAAGGAGAGTAAGTAGCTATACGATCGTGCCATCAGCCAAAAGCATTCGACGCCAGCAGAGGCAGGGAGGATACCAAGTCAAAAGAAAATGCACGGAAGCTCTTCAATTCGCATGTCGACTCTCCTACAGAACAAAACGACATCCTGAATAACACGGAGAGAGGATACGATATTGGTACGAGTTGTTGGGTCGCGGAGAGGGTAGCAATGCGTCGGTCCCCATTGCTCAGTATGATATTTGACACGGAATATTTATTTCATGCCACGTGGTGGCCACATCTAAATCGACAGGCGGTCTGGCCGGTCTGTACGCTCTAATTCATACTCCATCATCATCCACCATGCCAACCCTCGTGATTGCCCGCAGGATCTTGGATCTAAAAGTCATGAGGCAAAACACGTGGTCAGGGGCAAGATTGCGCGAAGAATTGTTACGTGCATGACGCAGCTCAGTGCTGGTGATCCCCCCCTGTTTACGCGTGCCTTCTGTTAGGGGACTGACCGGAGCCTCGTATTTATGGGGGCATTCTACACCAAGACGCGACAAATCAAGTATACGCCTCAAACAACTTCGGCATGTCTGCCTGTTATGTCTGTCGCTGGATATCGCACAACAAGAGGCAGATCCAACCGGATAACTGCAAGGATGCGTCGACCAGAAGCTTTTTTGATGATTCCCGAAATCTGTCATTCAAGTCGGTACGTTTCTCACCATTGTCGGTCCGAAAATCTAGCTAATATATACAATCGCGATAGACGATGGCGCTCCTTGTGTAGGTGCAAGTGTCCCATGTTTAACACATCACGGAATTACCTCCTTATAGCATGCTTACCCTCGCCGGATGCAAGACGTTGCTGCCCATGATGTTGGCGGTCCTCCTTTACACCATGAGCCTTCACCTCGCTGTCAGGCCCCAATTCGTCCAGGTATCTAAACCTTTCCGCCCTTCTCGTCTCTACTACTCTTACGCGTTGTTTAGAGGCATTTCACCTTGGGGAGATGCCTTCAAGCCGTACCCCACACTGGTACGGCTGTCATAGCCGGCTTCGAGCTGGTTCACGATGGTCAATGCTCCGTCATCTTGGTTGCCGTCATGTTGTTGAGCGTCTTCCAATGCGCGACTCTTTTCATTCATGCCAGCCATCGCGAGCAAGATGTCCATCGAGTCATCCCGAAGACATCGTCTGATGGTCACATTGTGGCACACTAAAGAATGTCACGTTCGCCTCTTCGGCATATCGCTACATTTACTGCCTGTCGACTTTTCTTGATGCCACTCTTTGCAAGTCACATCCAGTAGCATTATTTAATACCACCTCCCTCCATGTCTTCATGTTTGATTTCAGTAGGCATCTGATGTACCAGGTTTAATACTTGTTTTTATTTATTTTCACTTTTCTTATCGCGTAGAATCGCGAACGTAGGGGCCATCAATAATTTGCTCATGGCCATATCCAAACTTGGGGACCTTGCCCGTCAAGGAAAAGGTGCTGAAAGCGAGCACATTAGCGCAGGGGACCGCCAAGGCACATTCAAGTTTGCTCCAGCGAGTCCAGACGTTCCTCGTTCACAATTGATTCTAGAAAATAAAGCGATTTAAGTACAACAAAGAAAGCGAACAGAGTCAATGTTCACGTGCTTCGGTAAGACAACATGACTTTGGCCATGGCCCCATTTAAGCAACACCATGGAGAAGCAGTAGACCTGTCGGAAAATGGCGCTGTGATCAGTGGGTTGCATCGAGGGAAGACGACTCTCGAGAAGAGAAAAGCACGAGGAGTGTGGAACGAGAGGCAGTAGCCAAAATACGATCGAGCTACAATCTCGAAGGCATGGTGGTCGGTGCCGAGGCCAAGTTCGAGTGGAATCCGAGCACACTGTGAGGGCGGGTTGGATATCGGACGGTGGACTCGAGCCAACAGAAGTCGAGCGAAGCAGTGTCGGACGAGTGGAGGTACGGACCGAGGTCTGTCGACTGTGAGACGGAGTGGCGGGCGGGCGAAAAGGGAAAGACGCAGGGACTACGATGGCCGATGTTGAGCGACCTGCTGGGGACGGCGCGCCACCCGTTTTCTCACGCATAGACTAAATGTTGCTTACGCTTCCAACCGTGGTACTCGGCAGAGCAGATACCGGCTCACTGCATAGTGAAGTAGAGGATGTACGTTCACACACGAATCACAAAGGTGCAAC
>JBBPUI010000890.1:0-14143 GCA_038094615.1 Heimioporus aff. retisporus | reverse complement strand
GTATACGTCGTGCTACTTCCCCTTCCGACTTCCGTTCGTCTATTTCCTCGAGAATTTTCTCGTACGTCTCTTCAAGTCCTGCTGGTAGATTGCGAAGGGCATTCCTCAGGCCCGATTCGGTTGTACACCGGTCAAGGGCGTCAAGTTGACATTGTACCCAACGAAACCTGATGAGTTGAGTCGCGAGGTGACTGAAGGATACTTAATCTTACCTTCCATCTGCCCTTTTACTCAATGCCTCGCCAATCTCCATTTTCACCGTTTGGTCAGCGGACCTCAGCCGCTTTCGGGAATCCAGTTCTCGTCTGACATGTAATGCGATGTCGTCGGCCAATTCATTCACCAGGCATTCCATGGAAAGTACTGGAAACAACGTGAAACAGTGCTGGATGGTTTGGTCGGGGCGACTTGTCACCAATAACCGAACATCATCACTGAGCTCGACAAGAGTGCGTGATAGTGCGTCGATGTCTGCACTTTCATCTAGGGCGTCAATGACTACGATAGGCAACCGGTCGAAACGTCTAGCGGCTCGCCAAACGAGCTTGCAGAGTTTATCGAGATCACTGAGTAATAGTGTACCCTCGCTTTTCTGTTGCAATATCTTGTTCGGGAGGTCACCAGGGTTGACAATAAGGTGGAGCATGTGGTGGAACAGCTGGGAGAGAAGGGAACGCATCAACTCCGCGGGTTTGATTGATCGCGGGTTCCGGAAATCGCAATAGAAAAATATGAGCACTTCACCATCTTCCAAGGTGCTCTTGAGGTGCTCAATCGCAGATGCCCTGGATAAAAGTCGATATAATACAAGCGTAAAGGTGAATGATCAGACGCACACGAACACGGACTTTCCACAGCCAGCTAAGGATGCATTCACACGTATGGAGTCAGTTACGACTGTTTCATCAGGCGTGGGACAACACACCTTTACCATTCAACCATAAAAATTGATACCCGCCAGGCCTCCATTTTTTGTATGCGCTTGTCTTTGGAAACCACATGCATGTTCCCTCTTGGCGCAACTTGAGGGTATCGTGATGTTTCTTGGCGCAGTCCAACCCATCTAGCCATCGTACCACTTCCTCCAACACTTGGCCTTGTAGAATGACGCTGTCAACAAGTTAACATACGAAGCCCGATAAAGCGTACGATGGGGGTTCTTCTGCTGACCCTCTGTCGCTGGTTGCTTCGTAATTGGCAGATGCCCATTCTCAGGTTCGTCTTCTGAATTGCATTCTCTGGGCGTATAGTATTCCCCTTCGGTGTCGTATGTGGTTGCTGCGCTATGAAGGCCACGATACTTTAGGTGATAATCATTCAAACATTCAAACACGCACGTGGTACTGTTGTGAGGCTGCAAGGGATCGTGTATAACTTCCTCCATGGACGACACGTTGCAGAGTCTCTCTTGATCCCTGAATTGCCGATGAAACATGAGTATGCAAAAGGTTCTACGAAACTCACCAAACATCGGCAGTGAGCAAGAAATGAAACAGATGCTTGTGTTTGTTGAAAAAGGTCATGGTTGCGTCAAGTCTGTCCTCGGCCGATCTGAGACAGTGTGTGCTAGCCATGACGGCCCGAACTTGGCGATCTTCCTTGAGTATAGCGACAATCTCGGTCAGTTTGTCCAGGCATAACTGCTGTTCTCCACTGAAGAGCCAAGTAACCAAGCGGTCGTCGATGGAAAGATGATCGAAGGTGATAGCTTGAAGAGTCGTATCAGAAAAGGTGCGGATTCGTTCAATTTGGCGACAGAACTCTTGAACCTGGAGGCCGAGATCAGGGTTGTTTCCTGGGTTGCTTGCTCGGTACGCTACCGCCGCAGAGCAACGGATTCTGTCGGAGAGGTTCACGATGTCCCCAAGTGTTTGCTGGCAGTAAGATACCAAACGGTCTGCTGACATGCTGCCAGTGGCACCGAAAGAGCCTTCCAAGTTGAACGTTAACCGTAGCGCCTAGACTGACGCCGCATGCCAGTGTGTTTTGAAATTCCGATTGTCTCAACTACCAATGAGGACCCGTCGGACCACTCCCCTCCCTCGTCAAATACAGCCTGGATGTATACGGACGCCCCATGGAGACTCTCTTCCACATCACAAGACCATTGCGCGAAGTCCGCGAGGACCACGCGAGCTTCCACCACGCCCCATCGCCTTGCTCTCCTGATGCAGCGACCGCGTACATTCACCATCGTGCGTGCCGATTAAAGTCACTAGTCGTGGTCGCTTCCGTGCGCCGATTGCCTCATCCTCCCGGCATGTACAGACACTTTTCCTGCCTTCCCGCCTCGCAACTGCATGCGGTCTTCTTGACTCTTCGCTATTCCGGCTGCGGTGTGCACCGACCACCGATGTGCAATTGCTGACTCTGATTCGTAACGGTGATGGCAGCGACAGTACATATATTGATATGATTGTCATGTCGTCGTCATCGCTGTCCACCTTTCTCCTGCCTCGCCTACCACCGTTGGCGCTGCGTCCTCGGTCTGTTCCCGTATTCGCTCAAGCGTCCTGCACAACCTCTCCCAATGCACCTGACACACATGGACGTTTCGCTCGCCCTTGTCTTGTTCCTGCCATGTCCGCCCCCGTACATCGGCATAACAGGGAGTTGCCAAGCCCACTGACCCATGGTGACGACAACGCGACACTCACGCTAGCGCCGTGATCATTGCGTCCTATCGTTTGCTCACCTGGCCATCACCTTGCTCTGGCCATCTCTCCTTTCCTCATGACACGTGACAACATAATAAGCCTAAGCATGCCCTATTGCGGTCATCGCGTTTCGTCACATCACAGGTATGCGGGCGGGCACTTGAGCTGATCAAAGAAGGTGTCGGGTAGAAATGCGGCGGGCGGTACGTGTGAGCATCACGAGAGAACCTGCAGAAAGGCTGTACGCATCGGGAGGGCGAGGACCGTGCGCCTCGGACAAAGCCATAAGTTGGTTGAACATGTCGGGGGGACGAGCGCAAGGAGACGCGAATGAGGCGCGAATGAAGCTAAAATGAAACCCACACGAGGCTTAGTCGAGGTATGGGCCGCGTCAAGGACGTTAACGTTCCATAAGCCAGGTTTATCACATGTATCGCTTACAGAGCGAACGGGTCAGTATGATCGTCAGTGCTCAAAATAAGTGCTGCCTGTGGTGCAGTGGCGGTGGGGAACTGGCGTTTCTCTCAACGTAGTAAGCCCTGTCCTCGCACCTTGATGGTGCGTTCTGAAGAAGTTATGAACGAACCCCAGAGACAACGGATAATGGCTGCCCTCACGAATTATTGATATGATCCCGAACAGCCAACATCATACACAGCCTACGTATGTTTTTCTTTTCTTTTTCGTGCATTGTCATGGTGGGTGACTGGTGTATCGCACGGTGTACCAAATATTGACGATGGTAATCGCCCAAGCAACGCGTTTGCGTATTTAAGTAGCAGTAGGTCTGGGTATATTTATCATATGTAAACGTCGAGTCAAGTTGCATGCATGTAGGATAAACTGCGCGAGCCGTCGGCGTGAAAAATAGACGTGATATGAGTAACACGGAACTTCGCTGTTGCGTGAACTTCACTTACAAGCTTGTACAAGGTGAAAATTCGTTCATTCGAGTCTCTTTCCGATGGGTAATGAGGTATCATCGTGGGACTCAAGTGAAGGGTCCCGAATGACCTCGGGTAGAATGGAGTCATCGTCCTCTGCTGGTAGCTCAACGATCTGGAGACCGCAAGGTGGCAGTGGTGCGACCTCTGAGCTACTTGCAGAAACATTAAAAGAACGGAGAAATTCTGCCACTGGGGTGTATCCTCTGTAGATGGCATAACCAAAAACCGACTTTCCAGCAGCATTCGAGGCATGCGGATTACAGCCAGCCTCGACAAATGTCTTGACGAATTCCAGGCATACCGGTTCAACCCGACGAGCGATTGCGAGGTGCAGCAAACTGTTGCCCTTAGGTGTAGCGGAGTGCACATTGGCACCTTGGCGAAGGAAAGACTGCGCCATCTGTGTGGTAAAGGATTGATATCGCATGACTCTCCGCAGAACGTCAGGAGGAAATGGGGCATTGAACAAGAGTAGAAACTCGACCACTGAAGTGTATCCTTTTTGCATGGCAGTTTCCCAAGCAGATTTTCCCTCGGAATTGCAGGTGGCCGGATTGCAGCCAGCTTCAACGAAGGCTTTCACAAACTCCAAACATGTTGGTTCCACCCAGTATGCAATGGCCCGATGAAGCACAGTATCTGCATTGAAGGCAGTGGTAGAATGTATGTCGGCTCCCCTGCGGAGAAGTGTTTGTATCATCTCGATAGTTAAACCTCGGTATGGTATGATTCTGGGAAGAATATTAAGGGGGAATGGAGCATTGCACGAGAGTAGATGTTCAACCACTGAAATGTATCCCTTTTTCATTGCGGTTTCCCACGTCGATTTTCCCTCGGAATTAAGGATTGCAGGATTGCAGCCAGCTTCAATGAAGGTTGTGATGAACTGCAAACTATCTGGTTCATCCTGATGAGAAACGGCGAGATGTAGTACGGTGTCCCCATCGGGTGAAGTGGAATGCACATTCGCCCCTCTGTCAAGCAGTGATTGTACCCTCTGGACAGTCAAACCATGGCATAGCATGATTCCTGGAAGTGTATCGAGAGAAAATGAGACACCGCATGATAATAGATGATCTGCCACTGAGCTATACCCTCTGTCAATGGCGGCAGCTAAAACAGGTCTTCCATTGGAATCGCAAGCAGTGGGATCACAGCCCGCCTCGATGAAAATCTTGAGAAATTCCAAACTATGGGGCTCATCCTGAAACGCAATGACAAGATGTAGAATGGCGGCTCTATCGGGTAATGTGGGGTGGATGTTTGCCCCATTCCGAATGAGAGATTGTAACATCTGGGCAGTAAGATGTGGGTGCGTCACAAGCGTGGATAGGATATCGACAGGAAATGGAACGTTGCATGATACCAGATGTTCCACCACTGAAACATGTCGTGATGTGGCGGCGGTCATCATAACAGTTGTTCCTTGGGAATTGGAGGCGGTGGGATCGCAGCCAGCTTCAATTAAGGTTTTGACCATTCGCAAAGACTCTGCTTCACATACATGAGCAGTGGCTAAATGAAGCGCTGTATCCCCATTCGAGGCAGTAGAATGCGGATCAGCACCTTTGCAGAGGAGCGATTGGACCATTTGGACCGTCACCATTCGGCATTGCAGGATTTTCGGTAGGATGTCATAAGGAAATGTGACTCCACATGAGAGTAGGTGATCCACAACGGAAATATACTCTGCAGAGATAGCGGCCTCCAAAACTGACTCCCCGGAGAAGTTACGGGCAGCAGGATCACAGCCGGCTTCGACAAGCATTTTGACAAGCTCCAGACATTGTGATTCCATAGAGTGAGCAATGGCAAGATGAAGTATGGTATCCCCATTCGAGGCCATGGAATGGAAGTCAACACTTTTGTGAAGGAATGATTGGATCATTTCTGGAACCTTCAACCTCTGACACTGCAGGACTTTTGGTAGAATGTCATGAGGAAATGGAACTTCACATGAAAGTAGCTGATCCACAACTGAACTATACCCTGCAGTGATGGCAGCCTCCAAAACTGAATTCCCTGCGATATTGTGGGCTGTAGGATTGCAGCCAGCTCCAATAAGGGTTTTGACAAGCTCCAAGCACTGCAATTCAACCGGGTGAGCAATGGCGAGATGAAGTATGGTGTCCCCATTCGAAGAAGTGGAATGCATGTCAGCGCCTTTGCAAAGGAGTAATTGGACCATTTTGGTTGTAACATTTTGACACGGAATGATTCTTAGTAGGATGTTGTGAGGAAGTGTGATTTCACACGAGAGGAGATGGTCCACAATGGAACTATATCCTGCAACGATGGCAGCCTCCAAAACTGACACCCCAGAGAAGTTACAAGCAGCGGGATTGCAGCCAGCTTCAACAAGCATTTTTACAATCTCCAGACATTGCGATTCGATAGGGTGAGTGATGGCGAGATGAAGTACGGTGTTCCCATTCGAGGTGGTGGGATGCGTATTTGCCCCTCTGCAAAGGAATGATCGAATCATCTCAAGGGTCTTCAAGCCCCGATATTTGAGGACTTTTAGTAGGATGTCATGAGGGAATGGAACCTTGCACAAAAATAGCTGATCCACAACTGAACTATACCCTGCAGCAATGGCAGCCTCCAAAACTGAATTCCCCGCATGATTGCGTGTTGTAGGGTTGCAGCCAGCTTCGATGAGAGTTTTGACAAGCTCCAAACATTGGGATTCAATCGGGTGAGTGATGGCAAGATGAAGTACGGTGTCCCCATTGGGCCCAGTGAAATGCGCATCTGCACCGTTGTGGAGAAGAGATTGCACCAATTGTGCAGTCATGCATCGGTATGATGTGATTCTGAATAGGATGTTTGGAGAAATCGAGACATTGCACGACAGTAGGTATTCAAGAACGGAAGTGTATCCTCGTTCAACGGCTATTTCCAGAGCTGTCTTGCCTTTAGAATTGCGGGCAGTGAGTTTGCACCCAGCCTCCACGAGATTCCTCACCAAGCCCAAGCACTCGGATTCACCCCGATAACCTAGACCCAATGCATCCAAGTCCCGGCGGTCAGGGCCATCGTATCCAATTATGGCGCTATGGAGGACCGTATTCCCTGTGGATGTGGTAGCATGGATGTCGGCGCCCTGAAGAAGTAACCATTGGATCATCTCGGCATTCTGGGATCGACATTGCAATGCAACATGTAAAATGTTCGGGGGAAGGGAAACAATAGATGGAAGTATTGCCTCTGCCACGGAAACATAGCCACACTTCACTGCCAACTCGAATGGTGTCTCGCCCCGTGAATTACGCAGGTGAGGGTCGCATCCAGCACTGATGAACAGCCTTACTAACTCCAGGCTCCTCGGTTCCCAGGGGCACATCACTGCGAGATGAAGTGCACTGTCTCCACTGCTAGGTGATACCACACGTATGTCAACCCCCTTGCGGAGTAACACACGGACTACAGGTACTGTTTCCGACGTGTCACCGGTGGCTGCAGAAAGGAGGAGCAGGGAAGGAACCTGTTTTTCGGATGGAAGGAGTAACTCGAGCATTGAGATGTGTGCTGCATGGACCGCGCGCTCAAGAAGCCCTACTCCGAATGGGCTACCTGCAGAAAGGTTCAAACCAAGCTCACGCAGCCTTCGCGTGAGTGCTGCATGATCTTCGTCCGTTTTCTTGCTGTCACCAGAATCTGGCCTTGCACTACTAAATATATAGCGAAATAGTTTCTCATCACTGATCTCGTGCACCAGCGTCGCAAACTCGTCGGTTTGTGTCAACTTGACAAGAGTGCGAGTGTTACACCACGGTAGAAAAATAGCGGTTGCGAGAAGCTCGGCAGATACAAGACATCCCCTGTCCAAGAGTTCGCCGACGATCACATCATCCCCTCTATCGATCGCAATTTCCAGAGGGGAAGATCGATGAGAGTCATCAATGGCCAAGCTACGCATGTTTATGTCCGCACCATGCTTAAGAAGCACAATAGCATGCTTCGTCTTCCGCAAGTCTGCCGCATATACAAGAGCGTTGGTCCCAAGTCTCGGGTTCAGGCGTTGACCCAAAAGGAATGATTCGAGGAGTGCAGGGGAGGGATACGCAATGAGAATGTAGAGTTCAAAGTCATGTCTGAATGATGGCCATGGAGGATATGAGTATCCAAGTTTGTCCTCTCGTAGTTCACAGAGACATTCCCAATGAGATGGTAAATGACGAACGTCCGATCCGAGTGATTTCAATTCGTTGAGGACAAAGATGGACTCCACATGGACATGAGCAAGGTGGTTGAAACTGAATGAGAGCACATAGAAAAGTACAGGGAATTTTTTTTCCAGAGAAAGATTTAGACGAGAGGGTGGTTGTTTCAGGATGACAGAAAGGTAGCGCATGCACATACGTGCCACCTCACCATGGGCGACGTGGGAAACAATGTGGTATGTTGGCAAAGTTGTTCTGCAAATAAGATACTCCTATGGTAGAAACCATGAGGAAGTAGTAGATATGAGAAATTCTCGAAGCGTACTTTGACACTGAAGTGCGACAAAGTGACAACATCCGTATCCTCGGAATATGATACAAGACTTGATAACCTGTCTACCAGCGACCGGATCGTGTTGTCGTTTGTTGGTTGTAGCAGATCGACCGAGAGCCCATCAGCGATCTGAGCAATCCGCAGTGGCGCCAATGCGACTACAAGCCAACCAAGCGTACGGCGCGCAGCTTCTCCTTCTGGTTTTCTTTCATCAATTGCCTCCAAAATCTTCTCATAGGTCTCCTCAAGCCCTGCTGGTAGATTGTTGAGCGCGTTCCTCAGGTCCGATTCAGTTGGACACCGGTCAAGGGCATCAAGTTGACACTGTACCCAACGGAACCTGAGAAAAAATAAGCCGAATAGTGGGTGGACCGAACGATGCGTTATCCTACCTTCCATCCGCCTTTCCAATCAACGTCTCGCCAATCTTCATCTTCATCTTTCGATCAGTTGATCTCAGCTGCTTGCATGAATCCAACTCGTGTCTGATATGTAAAGCTATGTCTCGAGACAACTCTGTTGCCATGTTCTCCATGGAAAGAGATGGTAAGAGTGCAAAACGGTGCTGGATGGATGGGTCTGCCCGGCTAGTCACCAGTAACCGAACGTCGTCACTGAGCTCGACAAGAGCCCTCGAGAGTGCATCGATATCCGAGCATTCATCTAGCGCATCGATGACCACGATGGGTAAAGGATTGAAGTATCTTGCGGCTAACCACACGAGCTCACAAAGTTTATCGAGATCGCTGAGTGATAGGGTACCCTCGCTTTTCCGCTGTAGTGTCCTGTTCGGGAGGTCACCACAATCAACAGTAAGTCGTAGCATATGACAGAAGAGCTGAGAGAGCAAGGAACGCATCAGCTCCGTAGGAATCATAGAGCGCTGGTTTCTAAAATCGCAGTAGAAGAACACGAGTACTTCTCCATCTTGCAGGGTATCCTTGAGGTACTCGATCGTGGATGCCCTGTAAACAGTCAACATCAATTCGGCTATTTAATGAATCACGGATGGACTTACGCGAATACAGACTTTCCACAACCCGCTACGGGCAGTCAGGAAGATATGGAATCAGTTGAATAGCTGATGAAATTTGGATTATCATACCTTTACCATTCAACCACAAAAATTGATATCCGCCAGGCCTCCATTTCTTGTATGCGCCTGTTGAAGAAAACCACATACAGGTTCCTTCTCGACGCTGTTTGAGGGTATCATGATGTTTGTTCGTGCAATCTAACGCATCCAGCCATCTTACGACCTCTTCCACCGCTTGGCCTGATGGAACGTTGTCAACAATTGTCGTGCGAAGTATAATGATAATACACATACGGTAGGCATTTTTTTTCCGTTTTACAGCTTGCTCCACACCCCGTAACCGTTCGTTCTCAGATTCATCTTCTGAGGTATATTCTATCGCTGTGTGGTAACCTGTTTCCGTATCGGATGCTGCTATTGCACTGTTTGAGCTGCACTCAGAGGGCAGCCATTCATGTTTGAACATATAGTACATACTTAATATTGTTCTGAGATCGTTGTGCACCACACTCGGCTTCCTCCCTAGAGGGCAGGTCAAGGAGCCTCTCTTGATCCCTGGAGGGCTGATGAAGCATATGACTGCGTAGAAGATCGCAACAACTCACCAAATATCGGTAGTAAGCAAGAAATGAAAAAGACCCTTATGCCTAACGAAGAAGGCCATAGATGCAGCGAGCCTATCCTTGACTGGTCTGAGGTGGCGAGCGCTGACCGTACTAGTGGATCGAACGCGGGGATCTTCCTTGAGCATATCGACAATCTCGCTCAGTTTGTCCAGACATGACTGCTGTTCTCCGCTGAAGAGCCAAGCGACCAAGCGTTCGTCGATGGAAAGATGGTCAAATGTGAGAGCTTGAAGAGTCGTATCAGAAAATGTGCGGATTCGTTCTATTTGGTGACAGAACTCTTGAACCTGGAGGCCGAAATTGGGGTTGTCTCTGGAGCTACTTGCTCGGTACGCTACCGCCGCAGAGCAACGAATTCGATCGGAGAGGGTCACAATATCGCCAAGTGTTCGCTGGCAATAAGCTACCAAGAGGTCTGCCGACATTTGGTGCGGAGAGAGCGCTCAGGAAGTCCCAGCCGCAGCGAGGAGGAGTAAGGTAAGCAAGACGCTTTATATTTTACTAAATATAAAATAAGGTCTGGCAACAAAAAAACGATGCAAAGCCTGATCATGAGTGCTATCTTATGTACAGTTAACAACCTGGGTCTAATGTAAAATGTTTAAACGTCACGAGTCAAGCTATTGGAGGCGGAAACCGATAGAGTCAGGCTTCTTCCGATACACCATCACATCCAAGTACACTCAGCGAGCTTGTCAAAGCAACTTCAAAGAAATTGACGAAATAAATGCCTATGGTTCTGGGCGGACAGACATGCGAAATAGCGCACAAACACCACATCCGGTGGAACGAGCTTCGTAGCACCTCATGTTAGGATCAAGGTGTGTTCGCGTGCGTACACTTCGGGCACTGTGACGGTCGTTTGTGTCCGTGAATCTCGTGAGCGACGGGTAGTAGGATTTGTCGGACGAACAGTATCCCTGATAGTGGCACATGAAATATTGTAGCACGCACACTGATTTATACGTACACACCTAGGAAGGGGATCTCAAACCCGAGCTACCCTAAATGCAGAGATGTCCTTTTCAATATTGATATCGCCCGCACAACGATGGTCATACGCACCTTGACCCGTCCCCCGATCATTGGACCGGCGAATAGCTGCAACGTTGGAATGCCAATAAGGGGTCTTTACAGGGGAAAGTATCATCCACTTTGTCGTGTGGCTGGTGAACACGCGTATCGCGTCGCCTTCAATTACACACGGAAGGTTCGAGCAAGTTGATGGGTTGGTTTGGGTTTGCTCGGAGGCAATGTTCCGGATGGTTTCGGAGGTGCTGTACCCAACGCAGAAAGCCCGCTGATTCCTTCTGGCCACTGGAAGCTTTCTTTGCGCTGGAGGCTATTCGGCCGAGGGTACGCCAGACGAACGTTGGGTTTCTAGGGATGGCGTCCACAAAGGTCCACGTCAGGACCTGCATCGTGCGTAGAAACGCCATTTCTGCGTGTCTGTCGCGTTGATTGGCGAGACAAACAATGACGAAGGTTCGTGTGTGAGTGATGCCAACGGACGTTCGGACTGGTTGAAGCAGAAACTCTTGTCGTCACGTTGAAAGGTCGCATTGTTGAGGTTTCTGCCAGACTTTGGTCCAGATCGATTTGGAGCAGTGTGGGGAGATCGAGGATTGAAGCACCGTAGTGATCGCCAACGACAAGAGAAATATGTATGTGGCCGATGAGACCCTCCTGAGCACCATTGGCAGCGTGCCAGTGAGTTGCGCGCACTGGTCAGTGGTATTCGTTGATGACGGAGTCGGAACAGAAATAACAAAGTTTGAGTTCGACGTCAACACTTTCCCAATCTGCCCAAGTCACCCGAGGTAGTGCCAGCTTGTTCCCAGCCATTATCACGTCAAGATCATTGAACGTCGAACATGTCAGGCTCGGATCCGACCACCCAATCCAACTATGACGCGATAGCTGCCACAGACATAGAACTCGACTGGCGAGTCGACTTCGACGCAGAGACGATCTCTGGATCGGTCGTACATCAACTGAAGGTGCTCGCGACAGACGGTGTGGATCAGGTCATGTATGTACTCCATTCAAGTTTGGACACGTCAATCAGATTTCATGCCTGGCCCGGCGTAGATTTGATACGTCCGACTTGGAGGTGGAGCGCGTCGAGCTGAAGGTCGGGGAAGATGCGACTTGGAACGATGTTCAAGTGCGTTCTACTAGTTTATCGCCCTTTCCTTGACTTTGACCCTCTTGCGTCTACTAATGTTTGCACGTCTAGTTCTCTATCGGAAAAGCACACCCGGTAATGGGATCTGCATTGACCATCCTGTTTGGTCGCTTCATCAAAGGACCCGAGGCCGTCTGTGTCAGGGTGACGTACAAGACGAGAGAAAGCAAGGCGTTGCAGTGGTTGGATCCCCAGTGCGCGATGGTTTTCTTTTTGCATTTCCTTTGGATTGATCCTCCTGTCATTGTCATTGGCAGGCAGACGCAAGGAAAGGTGCACCCGTATCTGTTCAGCCAGTGTCAACCCATCTATGCGCGTGCGTTGGTACCAATCCAAGGTACGCATGTTTTTTATCCTCTGCATGGGGCACCGCAGCATGATCGTCCCATCTTCTGTGCAGATACCCCTTCTGTAAAGATCGTACGTGTGATGCCAGCCCATCTTTGCCTGTTGATGAAAATTTTATACGTCTTCGGTGCATTTGAAGAGGTACAAGGCATGCATCACCTCAGTGCTGCCCGTACTCATGTCTGCCATCCGCACCGGGCCCCCTCTGGAACGCTTCCCGAGCAACGATGACCTAGGGAAGAAACTGGTGACATACGAGTATAATCAAGTACGCAGATACCTCTCAGCGATCGATCATATTGACCACCGTACGAACGTCCCAACTAGCCTATCCCAATCCCTTCGTACCTCATTGCCATCGCATCCGGGAATGTGGTTTATCGCCCGTTCGAAGTGCCCAAGGGGAAAACGTGGACAAGCGGAGTATGGGCCGAGCCAGAGC
The DNA here is from genome assembly GCA_038094615.1 of Heimioporus aff. retisporus. NCBI lineage: Eukaryota > Fungi > Basidiomycota > Agaricomycetes > Boletales > Boletaceae > Heimioporus > Heimioporus aff. retisporus. Next base: position 1,399 of record JBBPUI010000890.1, on the reverse strand, counting down.
TCGCAGAAGCGGCGTGGTATGAATTCAATGAAGACGCCCCCAGGTAAGTCATTGCGGACGATAACTCGGGGACACGCAGATACCATGTTATTTTACCATCAGGTTCTTGGCAGCGGAGGAAGAGGTTACGATAGATTACAAGTTTGGGGTATATGACTTGTTGGTGTTGCCCCCTGCGTTTCCCTATGGAGGCATGGTACGTGCTCTGTGATATCTTTGTTTGGGGTTCGGCGTCGCTCATTCGCCACGGATAGGAAAACGCATGCCTAACGTTTGTTACGCCGAGTAAGAATTCCGTACTTCTTTGCTTCATCAAACGCCGGGTGGACTGACATGTCACGCAGCTCTCCTCACAGGCGACAGAAGCCTCGTCGACGTTGTCGTCCACGAGATCACTCACTCGTGGTTCGGCAACGGCATCACGTTGAGTCGTCTCCCGCTCTCCAGATCCACCGCTCGCTCACGTTCCCGTCTTCGTTAGACACGCACATGCAAGCCACTTTTGGCTCAACGAGGGCTGGACGACGTACATCGAACGTCTCCTCCAGCTACGCCTCCACACGCCCGCACACCGCGGATTTTCGTACTTGATCGGGCGCAAGGGGCTCGACGACGATCTGGCGCTGTACGCGAACCAACCGCGATACCAGCGGTTGCAGATCGACTTTGAAAAGGGCGAAGACCCCGACGATGCGTATAGCAGTGTGCCGTACGAAAAGGGGGCGAACTTTCTCTTGTATCTCGGTGCGTGTTTCACACACCGTCTATGGTACGGTGCTGAGATGGATTCCGGGGGAGCAGAGCGGACGCTAGGGGGGTTGGACGTGTTTTTGCCGTATGTGAAGCATTACGTGCAACGGTTCATGGGTCAGAGTATTACGACACAACAGTGGAAGGACGATCTGGTGGCGTACTTTAAGGAGGACACCAAGGCGCGCCAGGCTCTCGAAGGGGTGCAGTGGGATGTACGTCAATTCGTTGTGAGCCGGGATCAACTGAGATCTTAATTATGGGTAGGAATGGTTCTTTGGCGAGGGCCTAAAGCTTCCCGCCCCAGTCGAGTACGACACGTCGCTCGCGTCAGCGTCGTACGCGCTCGCGGCACGATGGGACGCGTCTCGCACCACGGACGTGCCTGAACTGACGTTTTCGCCCGCAGACGTAGAGACCATGGACACGAACCAGATCAGTGGGTCATCTTCCGTCTGATGTACGATCCTCCTCTGAAACGTGACTTATTCCGTCCCCAAGTTGTCTTCCTCGAGCGGCTTCAGTCGGACCAGATCCCGCCGCTCCCGCACGCCCACGTCGACCACCTCGGGAAGGTGTACGCCCTCGCCGACACGCCCAACGCGGAGCTCCGCTACAGGTTTTACCAGATCGCGCTGAGGGGAGGGAG
>JBBPUI010000889.1:0-14153 GCA_038094615.1 Heimioporus aff. retisporus | reverse complement strand
GAGAGGATGCTGTGCTTTTGAACACCAAGAAGGGATTGTATGATAACAGTGCTCAAAAGTCCAGGAGTATGAGAATATTTTCAAGCTCAGACATCATGTACATATGTGTATCTTTGTTTGTAGCACCAAACAACATCAACTATCACTTCATTTCATAGAGATCTTATGGTTCATCACAAAAGTGACAAAACTGTTACAATGTAGTGCTTGTTTTTAAATGGGCATATCTCTTCCATTTCTGGACAGAATCACATATCCCAGGGACCAGTTGGTAGCCAGGAGTGTGTACTACTATTTGTCCCACCAACACTAAGCACCATTTCCACAGGTGGTTGCAGTACACTCCACACACTGTGAAATGGCCAAACATTGTAACAGTTTTGGGAGTCACTGTATAGTCCATTTGTTTACAATGATGTACTCTATTCTCGATCTGCGCAATCTAGTGTATTCTTGAGTCAACCTCAGTCCCCTCAGAGCCTCAGTTCCTCAGTCCTCCTTCCTAGGAGTAGTCCTTCGTCCCTTCGTCTCTTCGAGCTGAGTTGTACCTCTTCGTGAGTGTCCTGCTCGAGGAATCCCTTTCGACATAGTCTTGGTCGTTCAAGGTACGCTTCGCGTAACAACTTGACCCTAATATTCTTTATCCCACCTTTCGCCGCATTTATCTCTCTCTTCCTTGTGATGCGCAGGACCGATACCTCAATTCCATTACTGCCATTCCCACCGTTGCCTCTTCTTCCTTCCTCTCTACCCCCTCCTCACCTTCTCCTCTGCCGATCGCCCCTCCTGTTGCCTCTACCTCTCTGCCACTTGCCTCTCACCTCTCCTCTGCCCAATTAATCCCCCACGATCATGTCAATGACCCCTCCTTTTGTTCCGACGGTTTCGTCGTTGACCAACATGTCCTCTCCCTTAACCGAGACCATATCCAATTCTTCCGGAGCTCCAACAGATGGCGTATTCTTTCTTCTGCGGTTCAGACCCTCACTTCCCCTATCACTTGTCCTCCGGCGACTGCCTCTACTACATGCTTCCACTGTCACCGCTCTGGACATTTTCACGAAAACTGCCCCGAATACCGCTGCTCTTCCTGTCTCGTCTATGCCCCAGGACATCTTTCCTACCTCTGCTTCACTATCCAGTGCTCCACTTGTTCTTGTTGGGGTCACTCTGACCATTTCTGTCCCACTTGCACTTGTGCTCGTTGTGATGAGGCTGGGCATATCTTCTCCAATTGCCCCTTTGAGAATTTCACTCCCTCCCAGGCATTGGTGATTCATTTTCCTCCCCCTCCCCCAGTGGATTCGACTTGATCTTGAGGTCAGGGACTTCAAGGCTAGGAAGGGGGTAATGTTACGGTTATCCTTTGTCTTTGTCCTCTCATTTCCATCTTTCTCCTTCTTGCGTGTTCTCGTTTACTAAACGCTTACACGTCCGTTGTTCTTTTGTTTCATTTCCGATGCTGTGCATCTTTTACTCTTTTCCACTTACTAAACACTGACGCATCTTTTGTTCTTTACCATTCCATGACATTCTACGCTTACATGTCGCTGAGTATATAGTCCATTCGTTTACAACGATGTACTCTATTCTCGATCTGCGCAATCTAGCGTATTCTTGAGTCACACTCAGTTCTCTTGAACCTCAGCCCCTCAGTCCTCCTCTTTAGGAGTAGTTCTTCGTCTCTTTGTTTCTTTGAGCTGAGTTGTACCTCTTCGTGAGTGTCCTGCTCGAGGAATCCCCTTCGACATTAGTCTTGGTCTATTCGAGGTACGCTCCGCGTAACAGCATCCTTGTTTATTCCATATATGCATACCCATTTGTGTACTCTCACAGCAATAGCCATGTTTAAGAAGGGATGGTATTGACAAAAGTTGATGAGATGCTTGTGGAGCATACCAAATGTCCTTCAAAGTAATAACTGGATGAGAGTCTCCATTTTGCACTAGGATGGTTCCTATTACACTTGATCTGAGTAGGAACAAGCATAGGCTCAAAGAACTAGACATAGAGTCAAAGGTTCAAGACAAAGACAAGGACTTGCCACTAAGGGTCAAGGGTTCTGTCAACTAAGACATATATGTAGTTGGTGGTTTCAAGGATAAGTCTGCCTACCAAAGAGGTCGCAGCAAGTTATGATGAGGGGAGTGAAGGAGGAACAAGGTAAGATTGAGCAGGACTAAGCTAGAGTACAAGGGATGAAGTACTAAGGCTTATATACTGCACAATAGAAGGTCATGGAATGTTGTCAAATATCCATGACTAAGCAAAGAAGATTTGAAAAGAAAAGGAAGCAGAGATAAGAAGTGATAAGGGTGTGCAATGAATACATTGTGTGTTCTAGAGCACTCTATCAAAGTAGAAGCATCAGGTTAAGCTGATGAGAGTAAGCACAAAGAGTAAGAGAGGAAAAGAATAGGGGCAAATCATAACAGTTTCTGGTCCATGCATGGAAACCTTGTTGTCATTTGCAACAGTAGCCATTCTAGTATGGACACCAAGATCCACAAAATCATGCAGGAATGATGACAAGTGATTGGTACAACCACTGTCAATCATCCAGTGAGTACACAAGAATTTGCTAGTAGTATTGTTAATAACACTAGCACCCTGGGTTGTCAACCCAATATAAAAGCACAAGTATTCATTGGTCTCTTCATCATAAACTACATCCTTGTAGTATTTACTACAGTCTTCTTGAACTGCTTCATTATAAGAACAAAAATGTAGTTCAGAAAAAGATAGTGATGATGAAGTAGCCTGATATGAATGTGATGGTAAACATTCCTGAAAGTTCTCTCTAGTATCAATGACTCAATACATAGGATGGAGTGGAAACTCCATGGGTGATTATGATGAAGGTAAAGCATCCATAATAGAAGAAGAAAAATGAGATCTATCTGAAACAAGTCTGCCAATAGTAACAGTAGAAGATTTGTCCTTGCCTTTTCCTTTCTTACCCTTTCTCCCTTTCTGTGTTGGTGAAGGTGTCTTATCCCTAGGGATGGGTTCTTTGATGTGTGGAGCCACATCTCTCTCAATCCAAGCTGGGTAGGGTGGTTTGTGTATTTCAATTGTCTCAACCATCTTGTTTGATGACTCCTCCTGAACAGGAAGAATTGGAGATGGAGTTGGTGGTGACAGATAAGGGGAAAAGTGTAGGTCTCAGATTATTGAATCCAGAAGCATGTGATGACTGGTCAATGCTTGTCCTTCCACTGTTTCACAATCCAAATGAGTGTGCACAGGGACAAAAGCAATACAGGCTACTGATATCCATACCAGTATCAATCTTGATACTTTCACCTTCTTGCCAAGTGTTCCAATTGGTCCCTTTGGTGACATTACCATACATGTCCCAATCTTCAGGAGTGATGATATCAGCCCAGTATGACTTTACAGTTGAACTATAGTTAGGGTCAAACTGACTGTCTGGCTAGAATTCACTAGGCTCATAAGTGTTCTTGGAGGTAACTTGGTTAAGCTTCAGTTCTATCATCATATTCTCATCAGTCTTGTCAAGAGTGATGGTATAAGCAAAACCATCACCAAGAAGTTCATTGGCATGGGCTTTGCCCTTTTCCTTGTCTCATCCTGTTGCTTTAGGATGGTTTTGCCTTTTCTCAAAACCAGCACAATTGTGGAAGCCATTAGGGTTACTTCCACTATGTCCTCAATAAGGAGTGTAGCCTCTTTTGAGAATAAAGGTACTCTATGTACTACTTGAATGCAAAGGGACAGAGGAGCTTCTCAAGTGGGAATACTCACTTGGGATGTGTGGGGACTGTTTATGTCTCTGCTAGAGTTGAATGATCTTGTATTCAACTCTCTTAATGAGAGTGGGTAAGGGGATTCAGTCCCCTTTATATGCATGAATACTGTTTGTACCTATTTGTACTATTCTACAGTATTCTATCCAATAGGAATGCTAGTTCTATTTCAAATAAATAGTGTAAGCTATCATGTAAGCATGAAGAATGTTCTCCAACATTCTATGAGGTTCTATCAGATATGGATTGATCCTAATTGATCTGATGTCATGTGATTGATCATGTGACCATTAGTCATGCTACATTCTCAACACTCCTCCTCACTTTTCACATTTGAGATGTGAGTCTCAGTTAGGGAATTATTTCCTTGAAATGGTAATTAAGGCAAGGGCTTTTCATTCTTCTTCAAATTTTATCTTTCCAAAAATTTTGGCAAAGATATCTGCAAACTGTGAATTAGTTTGAACATAAAACAGTTCAATTTTATCAAATTTAACAGCTTCACATATATAATGTTGAGGGATGCAAATGTGTTTTGTGCATCCTTCTTGTACAGGATTGGATGCTAAAAATATAGCTCCTTGATTGTCTACACACATGGGAACTTTGGTTAGAGGAAAATGAAGTTCTCCAAAAAGGTTTGAAATTCATTGGATTTGCTTAGCACATTCTGTCATACCACAATATTCTGCTTCAGTGGATGAAAAATGAACACATTTTTGTCTTGAAAGCCAAGATACAATTCCATTGGCTAGAAAAATTGCATATCTGGTGGTAGATCTGGATGTCTCTACATCACCAGCACAATCTGTGTCTGAGTAAGCAATAAGCCTGTTTTTCTCACCCAAGGTGGAATATTTGATTCCTAGATTTGAAACATGAGCTAAGTACTTAACAAATTGCATTGCTTTCACTAAGTGTTCTTCTGTAGAATTAGAAGAAAATTGTGACATTTTTATCACAGCATATGCAATGTCAGGTCTAGTTCCAAGCATTATGTACATATAGCAAGGAGCCAATTACTGATTGGTGTTGGCTTTGCAATTTTGGATTGGCTTCTCCCTCATTAGATTTTGGTATATAGCCAGTTGGAAGAGAAACAATGGTTTTCTTACAATTCTTTTGGCCAAATTGCTTGATAACTTTATCAGCATATTTACATTGGTCAAGGATAAGAGTTCTCTTGGATTGGTCTCAAACAATTTCCATTCCAAGGTATTCTTTAGCTTCTCCCATATTTCTAGATTCCCATTTCACCATGAACTTCTTTTTATGGGAAAGTACTTGAGATTTGTTAGAACCAATGAATAAGGCATTATCAGCATATACATATACTGTGTGATGGAAAGTCATAGAAGGACGTGGAACAACTATGACTAAGTGAAGAAAGTTTGAAAAGAAGGAGAAGCAAAGATAACAAGAGATAAAGGTGTGTGACGAACACATTGCATGTTCTAGAGCACTCTATCGAAGTAGAAGCATCGGGTTAAGCTGATGATGACAAGTACAAATGACAAAGAAAAGAATAGGGGTGAATCATAACATTACCCCTGGAGTACATTTGAAACCTCAGTGAGAAACAAAGAAGTAAGGAAAAGACAAACTAGAGGTCCATGCAGTGATCACCACCAGGGGAGCCAGTCATGTTGGTATAAGCAGAGGCATCGTAGTTGGGGTATCCCCATTCTTTGTCAACATCAAGAGATCCATCAGCAGGCATGCCAGAGAGGTGACAAGGTTCGGCATTAGAGTGAGGAAGGTGTTGGCAATGATGACAACCAGAGGGAGGGAGAATAGGAAGAGGGGTGTGAGGGACTGGAGGGGATGAGAGACGTTACACCAGGGGGTGGGTGTTACGCAGGGCGTACCTCAAGTGTGTCGAGACTAGGTCGAAGACTTACCAACGAGCAGGACACTCACGAAGAGGTACAACTCAGCTCGAAGGGACGAAGTAACGAAGGACCACGCCAAGAAGGCGGACTAGGGACTGAGGGACTGAGGGACAGAGGGACTGAGGGTGACTCAAGAGTACGCTAGATTGCGCAGATCGAGAATAGAGTACATCGTTGTAAACGAATGGACTATATACCAAGCGACGCGTAAGCGTAGAATGTCATAGAATGAAATGGAACAAAGGACGCGTAAGTGTTTTAGCAAGGGAAGATGAGTAAAGATGCGCAGCATCGGAAAGAAAGGTGGGAACTATCACAACGGTGTGCGTGGGCACTCTAACGAAAGAGAAAAGGGATGTGTAAACGAAGAAAAGGATGTGAGCGGAAGAGACAACCGTAACAGTGGGTGGAAGTGGAGGAAGAGGAAGTACGAGACCTATGAGAGCCACAAGAGGATTGGGATGAGGAGGAGGACAAGGAGGGAACAAGGGGGGCAGGAGATCTACAACGGAGGAGGGGACATTGGTATGTGGAGTGGCCTGGGGCATGTCGATTACAATGGGGGCAACGATAGTAGACACAGTTAGCCTTGATGTGCAAAAGATGGTGGCAATGAAAGCAGGTGTGGTTGTAAAGAGGGTGAGTCTCCAGTAGAGGGTGATTCCTTTCACCTTCCCATGCTACCTCTGTTTGTTCAATGGAAGCTAGTTCCTCAAGGGTCAAGGGGGCGCTAGAGGCCTCAGGGGATCGTTCGTTAGTGTTAGATCTTGTATTAAGATGCTCCACGTAGTGCTGGATATCCGAGGTCAGCTCATCTATCTCCAACTGGTGCATAGTGGATATAACAAGCTCTCGAAGGGTATGGTGGGTTTTGGTGATGTGGAAGACATGGTGTATGCAGGCAGTGTCATTGGCAATGAGGTCGGCATGGGAGCAGAGGTGTGAAAGTTTGAAGTACATGTGAAAGAGGGAATGAAGGGGAGACGAAGGCTCTAAGTGGTTTCAGAGGGAGATACAAAGATTGGAATTATCAAGAAAAGAAAGCATATGTTCCTGTTGAATAGAAGAGAAAGGGTCGCAGTGAATATGGGAGGCAAAGCGAGGCAGGTTGATGACGGGTTCAGTAGTGATGGGAGAGGGAGGCCACAGACTGTCCCAAGTGTGGTCTAAGGTTTCAAGGCAAGGAAGTTTGGGAGGTGGGTTCCAGCCAGCATCCGCTTCAACAGAGGAAGAGTGACTAGGATGGTGTTGGGCACTACGACAGGATGGTGGTGGGCAAGAGGATGAAGGGAAAATGGAGGGATGGAGGTTCTTATAGTCTGAGAGGAGTTCCTTGGCATGTTTGAACTCTGATTCTGGAAGCCAAGAGTCTTCTTCAGCCAAATATCCTTTCCATCAGACCAAGAAGCATCAGTTGTTTGGGGTTCCCTTGTGTCGGATCACCTTTTCCATCTTGTACTCTTCTTCTCCATTGATGAGGTCAGGTGGGGGAGAAGGGAAGTTCAGACCATGTATGTCAGTTTCACGATAGGGTGATAAGAGGGAGGCATGGAATGTGTTGTGGATTTTCCAGGTATGGGGAAGGTGGAGTTTGTAAACAAGTGGAGATAGCACCTGGACAATGGTAAAGGGGCCTTCTTGCTTGGGAGCGAACTTCGGGTGGGAGATAAGGCATTTCAGGTTGCAGGCTTCTAGCCAAACCTTGTCACCTTTATGGAAGGGAGTAAATTTGCTGTGGGAGCAGGCTTTCATGACTTGTCTAGCAAGTTCATGGGCAGCCAGAGCTTCATCTTGAGCAGCAGAGAGGGTTTTCAGTCATTCTTCAACTGCAGGGAGGTTGGTTTCAACAATGACAGTGGGGAGGGGGTGAGGTTCAAAGCCATAGGTGAGGAAGAAGGGGGATTTGCTGGTAATGGAGTGGGGGCGGTGGTTGTGGGCGAATTTGGCATGGGAGATCATTTGGGACCATGTGGAGGGGGAGTTGCTGCAGAAGATACAAAGGTAAGTCTCGACTTCTTGATTGACATGTTCTGTTTCTCCATCAGATTGAGGATGGTAGGCTGTGGAGAGAGAGAGATCATATCTGAGGAGTCGTCTGAGTTCTTTGGCAAAGGCAGAGGCAAATTGGGGACCTCGATCTGAGATGATTTTGTCATATAGGCCAAACTGAGTGTAAACCTTGTGGAAAAAGAGGGAGGCAATTCCTTCAGCAGAGACAGATTTCTTCATAGGGCAGAGAATCACCCCCTTAGTAAGCCCATGGTCTACCATGACCAAAAGACTGTCAAAGCCATCTGAGAGAGGAAGGTCCATGATCAGGTTGCAAGAAACCTGTTGGAAAGGGTGAGAGCAAGACGAGGAAATGGGGCAGAGAGGAGGGACAGTGGGGTGGGTGTTGGCCTTGGCTGACTGGAAGGAGACACATCCTTCAACATACTTTTGTATGAACTGAGCAAGGCCAGGCCACCAGAACTCTGAGGTGATGAGCTGGCAAGTCTTCAGATAACCAGGGTGGCCAGCAGCAAAGTGATCATGATGCCATTCAATGACAGATTTCCAGAGGTCAGGGGGGATGTAGGTGTGACCTTGATAAGTGAGGATGCCAGCGTTGTACTGCCAGTCAGAGAGTCAGGAGCAAAAGCAGGCAGGAACATCACCAGTGGTGGCACAGAGTGCATCAAGCACAAGGGGGTCCAAGGTGGAGGAGGATGCCAGTTTCTCCTGGAGGGCAATGTTGATGACATTGACAAAGAGAGAGTTGGGTAGGAGGGTGACATTATCGTTATTGTCATCTGTGGCAGGAAGGAGATCAGGGCAACGAGAGAGGATGTTGGGGGCAGCAAGGGAGGTACCAGGGACATGGGTGAGACGAAGGTCGAAGTTGGAGATGTCGAGCAACCATCAAGCCTGTCAATGGTTGAGCTTTTGGGGTTGGCAGAAGTAGGTCAGGTTCTTATGATCAGTGAAGACCTGAACCTGAAAAGGAGATCCCTGGAGATAATGTCACCAGGCTTTGAGACCATGGATGACAGTGAGGAGTTTGTGGTCATAGATGTTATAGTTTCGTTCTGTGGGAGAGAAGGATTGTGACAAGTAGGAGCAGGGGTGCCAGTCGCCATTGGCATTGGTTTGGAGAAGGACACCTCCAGAGGTGTACTTGTTACAATTCATACAAACCCCTATTCTTTTTCCTCTTCCTCCATCAATTTCTCCTTTCTCCCCAGACAATATGGACTTGTTTCTTCTTCTAGATTGTGACTCTCTCACATGGTCAGTCAAGCCCGATCATTCTTTTCTTAGATTTCCTATGCATTCCCACTTGCACCGCCCCACACTATTTATGCCTATGTTTTCCCTTCATCACAGACAGCTTCACTGATTGCAGTTCACTGCACATTATACTTAGAACCCATAGCCCTAAGGCTATCCTACCACTACTAAGGATGACTCCTCTAGACAGTGCCTTCAGGCCACCTCAGTAGTATATATACCCAGCTGCCATGTACTTTATCTTTAAGCAATTCCTACTTGGGTTTTCGCCTTCACCTCTCTCGCCTCTACTCTCAGTCCTAAGGGAATCATGCCCCTTACTCTCTCAACCTTCAATGCTCCAAGGAGATCCCCCTTGATCATCTCACATACGAGATCCTCCAGTAGTCTAACTACCCAACCCTGAAACCTTGAATCCTTTGACTCTGGCCACAACCCCAAGACCCCTCAGCTCGACCCTGACTACATCAGCCCCTTTGTAAACTCCCCTCAGCTAGATTAATCTAGGCTGAAACCATCGACCCTCGATCCTTCGACTTGTGCAGGTGATCCTACCAAGTCCTCGCTTGTCCCTACCTGGGCCAAGTGTAACAAAAGGAATTGCTTTCTTCTAGTGAGCTACCTTCATTGTAGTCTCCCACCATTTCACACCAACACCCCAGAAACCCTAGACCCCCAGGAAACCTCCAAGTTCCAGACAATCGCTTCAGAGAAGAAGCCATCACAGAAACCTTCTCCGATGACTTGGAATCATCCAAACAAGAACTATCCCCAGTGACCGCCCACCCCAAAGACACAGACATTGTCATCCCAGAAACACAAACCCTAGATCAACACTTGTCACAGCAACTCTTGGAGCAGTTATCTGTTCAAGAACCAGATTACTTCAACAAAGAATTCCTCGAAGAAGCCATGGAAATAACCCAGACCACCACCCCAATTCCACCTCTTTGAACCCTCCCTGAAATCCCTTACTCCTTTGAACCCACCAGACCAAATACTCCTAACATGGCCGACCAAGAAAATCCCTCACACTCTAAACCCACAGAACTTGGACTAGGAACCCCAGAACCCTTTGACGGGAATGCTATCACAGCCAAAGCATGGGCTGCCACTGTCACCTTCTACCTCACAATCAACAAAGAAGTCTACAACAACGATGCCAAGAAAGTGGCATTTGCACTCTCATATATGACCAAAGGATCCACTGCCACTTGGGCTGCAACTTACAGGGAAACCATCCTCACTTTGAAACCAAACAGTGATGGGAACATCCCATTCTCCTGGGATGATTTCTCAAAGAAATTCAAAGAACATTTCTGTGATGGGCATGATACCCAAGCCACTGCCATCTCCTGGCTCTCCACAGACCACACCTCCATCTGAGTCACCCAGAACGAACTCGCCAAATATATTGCCAACTTTCACAATAACATCCAGATCTCCAAGATCACCGATGAAAATGTTCTTATCAGCTACTTCTCAGCTGGACTCCCAGTGTACCTCATGCACTGAATCATGTCCATGGATACCATCCCCTCAAAGATCGAAGAATGGTATAACAAGTCCATCCACTTCTTCTCCCAATTCCAGAAAGCAGACGACATTGCTTGCTTCAACCGATCTTCCCACACCACCCCACATCAAACATTTGGTCATCAACACCACCGCCCATCTTGTGACCCAAATGCCATGGAAGTTGATGTGGTCAGAATAGACCGACTCTCCCCAGAAGAATGAAAGCGATGTGTTGATCAAGGATTATGCTTCCGATGCCATCAGAAAGGGCACACCTCCTATCAATGCCCTAAATATTCCAACCAAACTCCATGACCCTGCCAATCCTTCCCTAAAAAGGTATGGCAAACAACAGCATTCCCCATAATGGAAGAAGAAGAAGAAACCCCCTCATACGAAGAAGGACCCCACTCTGTCAAACGATTGGGTTTTTAGAATGGAGGACTCAACCAATGCGAACCCCCTCCCCAACTAGATGCATGCCTGTATTTACCTCTAAAGTTCGAAATGCTATTTATATTCCCATTTCAATCATGCATGCTTCTTCAAACATTGGCACCAAAGCACTCATCGACTCCAGCACATCTATCTTCTGCGTCGATTGGCACTTTGCCAAAAGAAATAAACTACCCCTTGAACGACTCCCCATGTCAATACCAGTACACAACATGGATCAATCCTGAAATAAACATGGGGATATCAAGTTCACTTTCAAAATCCCCATCTGCCTCAAGAACATCGTACATCAGGTATGATTCCACATAATGCACTGTGGAAAAGAAAATATCATCCTCAGGCTCCCCTGGTTGAAAGACACCAACCCCATCATTGACTGGAACTCAGGAAGAGTCAATATCCCAGACTCCCCTGATCAAACAAAGGAACTCTATACCCCTCGAAACTCCCACAGACCAATGAATCATACCCAAATGGAACATGATTCAAAAGAAGGGCACCTATGCTGATACCTCAACTTCAAAGACCCCTATCATTTCTGCGAAAGAGCATATGATGTTAACATCATAGACTGCATTGTCAAATACAGATGCAAAGCCTACCCCCTAGGATCCCCCATGGTCAGAAAATTGACCAAAGCCACCAAACTGTCTATGCAAGTGGACCCAACCAACACCACCATCCTCCCTGACGAATATAAGGAATATGAAGAAGTATTCTCCAAAGAGGCCACAGATCATATACCTCCATCCCGATCCTACAACCACAAAATCAACCTTGATGACAGATTTAAACCGAAAGTCGGGAAGATCTACCCTCTCAACCCTGAAGAAAGAAAAGCCACCAAAGACTTCCTGGATGAGAATCTTGCTGCAGGAAAAATCCACCCATCCAACTCCCCCCAAGCCTTCCCCTTTTTCTTCATCAAGAAAAAGGATGGAGGGCTTCACCCCTGCCAAGACTACAGATACGTCAATGAACACACCATCAAAGATGCCTACCCCCTTCCCCTTATCTTCAATCTCATTGACAAACTCAAAGACACCAAGGTTTTCTCCAAATTTGATGTCCAATGGGGATATAACAACATCCGAATCAAAGATGGACACCAATGGAAGGCAGCCTTCATCACCCACAAAGGACTTTTTGAACCTACCATCATGTTCTTTGGGCTAACCAACTCCCCCACTACCTTCCAAAGATTCATGAATGACTCTTTCCAGGACATGATCACCAAAGGATGGCTGATTATCTATATGGATGATCTCCTTATCTTCTCCTCTGACAAGGAAATCCATATAGAAAGAACAAAGAAAGTTCTTCAATGGATGAAGGAGCTGGACCTTCACCTAAAACTCTCCAAATGCTACTTCACCACCAAAGAGGTGGAATATCTAGGAATGATTGTCAAACCAGGAACTCTAGCTATGGATCCTGTCAAACTCAATGGGATTAAAAAATGGCCCACTCCAAGCAAGGTCAAGGATGTGCGATTCTTCCTAGGATTCACCAATTTCTATAGGAGATTCATTCCCAACTACTCCAACATAGTGCACCCTCTCCTCGACCTCACCAAGAAAACCACTCCATGGAATTGGACTGACAAATGTCATGAGGTATTTGAAGAACTCAAAAACAAATTCCTATCACAACCAGTTCTCCAATTCCCCAACCTCACCAAACCATTCACCATTGCCACAGACGCCTTGAAATATGCCACCAGGGGAATCCTCCTCCAAACCAACAACTGTTACACTTGGCCTGGGTAGGGACAAGCGAAGACTTGGTAGGATCACATGCACAAGTCAAAGGATCAAGGGTCAATGGTTTTGGCCTGGATTAATCTAGCCAAGGGGAGTTTACAAAGGGGCTGACGTAGTCAGGGTCAAGCCAAGGGGTCTTGGGGTCATGGCTGGAGTCAAAGGGTTCAAGATTTCAGGGTCAGGTAGTTAGACTACTGGAGGATCTCATATGTGAGATGATCAAGGATGGATCTCCTTGGAGTGTCGAAGGTTGAGAGGGTAAGGGGCATGATTCCCTTAGGACTGAGAGTAAAGGCGAGACAGGTGAAGGTGAAAACCCAAGTAGGAATTGCCTAAAGATAAAGTACATGGCAGCTGGATATATATACTACTGAGGTGGCCTGAAGGTACTGTCTAGAGGAGTCATCCTTAGTAGTGGTAGGATAGCCTTAGGGCTATGGGTTCTAAGTATAATGTGCAGTGAACTGTGATCAGTGAAGCTGTCCATGATAAAGGGAAAATGTAGGCATAAATAGTGCAGGGCAGCGCAAGTGGGAATGCATAGGAAATCTAAGAAAAGAATGATCAGGCTCGACTGACCATGTGAGAGAGTCGCAATCTAGAAGAAGAAACAAGTCCGTATTGTCTGGGGAGAAAGGAGAAGTTGATGGAGGAAGAAGAAAAAGAATAGGGGTTCATATGAATTGTAACAACAACAATGGAGACTGGAAACCTTGCTCCTACCTCTCACAATCATTCTCTCCCGCCGAATGAAACTACGACATCTACGATCGTGAACTTCTTGCCATCATCCATGCCCTCAAAATGTGGAAACAATACCTCAAGGGATATCCAACCCCAATTCAGGTTTTCACCGACCACAAGAACCTCACATATTTCTGACAACCACAAGACCTTAATTGCCAGCAAGCCTGGTGGCTGTTAGATCTAGCCAATTTCCACCTTCACTTGATCCACATCCCTGGAACTTCCTTAGCAGGACCAGACACCCTCTCTTGCTGCCCTGACCTTGTCCCTGATGATGAGACAGAAAATCACAATGTCACCATGCTTCCCCAATCCTTGTTTGTCAATTTAATTGACACTGCCCTGACCAACAAATTGAAAGTCTCCTCCAAGATGGACCCTCTTGTCCTGAATTCCTTACAGGCCCTCTCAGAAGAAGTCCCTGTTGCCCTATGATCTTGTCTCTCCAATTGGAACTACAACACGGGAATACTCACTTATCAGGGGTGCATGTACATCCCAAACGGCTCTGATATCTGCTGATCCGTTGTCTAGCAATGCCATGACCACCCCTCTGCAGGGCATCCCGGTTTCTTGAAGACTCAACAACTAGTGGCTGCCGAATTCTGGTGGCCTGGACTCGCCACCTTTGTGTGAAAATACATTGAGGGGTGTTCCCACTGCCAGTAGGCCAAGGCCAACACCGCGCCCCCGACCCTGCCGCCCCCCCCCCCCCCCCCCCTCCGGCATCTCCCCCC